>AWOL01S0000119.1:79155-100356 GCA_000715115.1 Nicotiana otophora | reverse complement strand
CAAGTTAAGTACGAGCATCAGAGACCTGGTGGTTTGCTTCAGAAGTTAGAAATTCCTGAGTGGAAGTGGGAGCATATCACTATGGATTTTATTGTTGGGCTCCCACAGACTCAGAGAAAAGTTTNTCATGGTTGGAGAAAGAATATTGCTCCAGGTTTCACCTATGAAAGGTGTAATGAGGTTCGGAAATAAGGGCAAGTTGAGCCCTAGGTATATCAGACCCTTTGAAATTCTTGAAAGGGTGGGTGAAGTAGCCTACATGCTTGCATTACCACCTAGTTTATCAGCGGTTCATCCGGTGTTCTATGTGTCTATGCTCCGGAAATATCATGGTGACCCGTCCCATGTTTTAGATTTCAGCTCAATCCAATTGGACAAAGATTTGACTTACAAGGAAGAGTCGGTGGCTATTCTAGCCCGGCAGGTCCGACAGTTGAGGTCTAAGAGTTATCCTTCAGTTCGGGTGCAATGGAGAGGTCAACCGGTAGAGGCATCTACCTGGGAGTCCGAGTCGGACGGAGTATGTATCCACACCTTTTCTCCAGCTCAGGCACTTTTTCTAACTCCGTTCGAGGATGAACGTTTGTTTTAGAGGTGGAGAATGTGATGATCCAAAATACCATCTTTAAATTTAATAAGAAATTCTGTGTTCTCAGACCTCGAAACGAACCATTTATCATTCCTCAACTTGCGTGCGCAATCCGTAAACTTTTCCGGAAGGTTTTCATGTGAAAAATGAATTAAAATGTGAAATAAAGCTTTAAAACTCAATTGAGTTGACTTTAGTCAACATTTTTAGCAAACGGACGTGGATTAGTGTTTTGGCAATTCCAGTAGGTCCGTATCATGATTTGGGACTTGGGCGTATGGCCGAAATCGAATTCCGAGGTCCCTAGTCCGAGATATGGAGCTTAATGATTTTTAAGAAATTACTGATGTTGGATTTATTTACCTCGGGTCCGTATATTGGTTCCGGAGCCTGGTATAGGTCCACTATAATATTTATGACTTGTCTGCCGAATTTGGTGATAATCGGAGTTGATTTGACGAGATTCAGACGCTCAGTTGTAAAGATATAAGTTTTAAAGTTTTCTTGAAAATTTCCTTTGATTTGGTGTCCGATTCATAGTTATTGGTGTTATTTTGGCAATTCGATCGCGCAAGCAAGTTCGTATGATGTTTTAGGACTTGGGTGCATGTTTGGTTTGGAGCCCTGAGGGCTCGGGTTGGTTTCGGGTGGTTAATGGATCATTCTTGGACTTTAGGAAAATGCAGAAACCTGCTTTTGGTTTCCTTCTTCGCATTCGCGAGGGGAGTCTTGCGTTCGCGAAGAGCAAATAGGGGCTGGCACATTTTGTGGTTCGCGTTCGCGATAGAGAGAACACATTCGTGAAGGCTTGGGATGTGAAGCTTCGCATTCGTGATCGAAGCCTCGCGTTCGTGAAGGGAAAGAGACTGGCCAGGTCAATTGCCTTCGCGTTCGCGAAGTAGCCCTCGAGTTCGCGAAGATTAAAGGTTGGACAGTACAAAGTTGTGCTTCGCATTCGCGAGAGTACCTTCGCGAACGCAAAGGGTAAAAATCCCAGAAACAGAACTTAAGTTCTGGAAATGGGGTTTCGACCCATTTTCAACTCCTTCCTATTTTTGAGCTTGGTTAAGGCGAATTTTGGGCGATTTGCATAAGAAAACATTGGGGTAAGTATTCCTTATCCTACATTGATTATATTTCATGATTCCATACTCGTTTATATCATGAATCCGTGGATTTATGGAAGAAAAATCAGATTTTTTAAAAATCTTCCAAAAACGAAAATTTAAGATTTCAAGGTCCATTTTGACATCGGAATTGGATAATTTCTGTATGGTTGGACTCCTCTAGGAATGGGTATTCGGATTTCATAAGTTTTTCCGAGATTTGAGATGTGGGTCCCACTACCGAATATTTTAATGAATTTCGAATTTGTATCCGGAAAATTAGTAAATTCATATGGAATTAATTTCTAATATTCGTATTGAATATATCGAATTGTTTGTGAATAGATTTGAAGCTTTTGGAGATAGATTTAAAAGGAAAAGCTCTGGTTGAATAATTGATTGGAATTTACAAAGCGAGGTAAGTGTCGTGGTTAACTTTGGCTTGAGGGAATAGAACCCATAAATTATTTGTTATGTGAATTGCATGTGAACGATGTATAGGTGAGCTGACGAGTGTCTATACATCGTCAAATTAATTGTTTGCCTGCTTACTTGAAAAAGTATAAATTGTTTTTAAATCATAAATTAATTATTATAATAACTGTTTCTCTCCTATTCTTTGTCAAATATTAATTCTTGAATTCCTGCATTAATCATTACATGTTATTTGAATTACGTGTTTAATTGTTATTTGACATTTAACATATTAAATATTAAACCGCTTATTTTCTCCCTGATTCCTATAATAATTTGCTATTTGTCATTGTTTGTTTCATGATTAAATCATAAATATTGAATGCTTGTTGTCTTATAATTTTATATTAATTGTTACATTTATTGGGAAACTTTCTTCTATAAGAGTTGATAAATGAATATGTTGGAGGAGCGGATTTCACGCCGCAACAGGATTGATTATAATGAATATATTGGAGGATCAGGTTGCACGCCGCAACAGAATTATTTAAAGTCCATATTGGAGAATCGGGTTGCACGCCGCAACAAACTTATTAAAATTCCATATTGGAGGATCGGCAACAAACTTATTAAAAGTTCATATTGGAGGATCCGGTTGCACGCCGCAACAGACTTATTAAAACTCCATATTGGAGGATCGGGTTGCACGCCGCATGTAACACCCCGGAAAAGTTTGAAGTATTTCAATGTAAAGCCCCTTAAATTTAGCAAGTGAATTCAACGTTTCGTGGTGGCGGAGTAGGCTTACGTGTTTGAGGATGGTATAAAATCTTCGCGGCGAGCTTACGAGCCACGGTTTGGACTTTTTAGGTTGAACAATGCAACGGAAAGTAAAGGAAAAGTTTTGGCAGAAAAGCGCGTTTATGTGGTCCATTATGCAACCGCATAATCACTCTGCGGGCCGCATAATGGCCGCAGAAGTGAGCAGGAGAAGGGCCAGTCTGGGGGCAATTATGCGGTGCATTATGCGATCGCATAACAGTTATGCGGACCGCATACACGGGAAGATTTTTGATCGTTTTAGTCTGTAATTATGCGACCGATATGCGGTCCGCATATCCATTATGCGGTCGCATATGCGACCGCAGAACCTGTTTCGGAACTCCATTTTTGGGTTTTTAAAACCCGGCCCTACTTCGTTAAATACACGCTTTGGGTCATTTTTGAGCAAAAATCTGATGTTTTAGAGAGAAGGGAGAGTGTTTAGAGAGAGGAAAAACCTAGGCTAATTATTCATCAAGTCTTGCTCAAATCTTGGAAGATTAATAAGGAAAACCCATAAGTTCTTCATCTAAGAGGTAAGGTTCCATACCCTAGTTTTCAATTTCGAATTTGGGTAGAAGATGGTTGATTAGGATTATGATTCATGGGTATGAGATTATTATTTATACATGCATGTAGCCAATAAGAATTATGGGAAGATTATTGAGCTGAAATAAGTAAGGATTGGGTTGTGGAGTGAAGGAAATCTTGTAGGAGAACCTTGTGGATAAAATTGCACACCTAGTGTCTGATAAAATGCTCAAATGAGCTGAGACCATGAATATCTTCCTAATTGATGTTAAATTTTGTTATGTCTCAAAATAGATTGGGATTGCTAGAATTTACGGAACGTTGTAGTAATTTAAGAAAAGCTCAATTGAGGTATGTTGGCTAAACTTTCTCTCTTGGAATTGAATTCCATAATGTTTTCGTGAGTTTCAAAGTATGGGTTGCGTATTAAAATGCGGTGGCTTGAATCGTATTTCAAATGAAAGCTAGTATGCCAAATTGTGTGAGACAATCTCAATATTCTTAAGACTCTTAATTTCTCATATGTGTACCTAAAGTCTTGATTTGGAATGTCTTATTGTTGATAACTTATAAAGATGGTTGGAAGTGAAATCAGTAAATTGGGAATATAAAGTGTGGTCAACGTGCCAATAGTAAAAGTTATACTTGTGACCAATGATGCCAATGAAATAAAATAATGTGAGAAAGATTATGAAATGAGCTTTGACTCAACTATTCCAAAATTGACTTCGACAATATAATCAGCTAAAAGTTTATGAACTCAAGTGATGCCCATATGTGGCTGTTTTAGCTAATGCTATGCTTTGTAAGTAATTTTCAATGTATGTTGCATTCTTACATATTCGTGAGTGGAAACTGTGTATGATTTTAACTTGTACTTCGATTGCCAATCCTTTTACTCCATTTATTGGAAAGAAATCGATTGTGTTTAAAGCCTTCATTACTAATGAATTTAAAGTTGTTATTTTCGAAATATTCTACTTGTTGATAATTATGATGATGATCTATGAAAGGGAAGAAATGAAAGTGTAGATTATGAAATACGGCCATTGCGCCATGAATAAAGAACCATATGTATGGCCAAGAGAGCCAATGAAATAATAATATTGTAAGTGGTTGAAAGTACGGATTAGGTGATATGTGGTGTGAAAGGTTATGAGATGTACGCATTTGTACTTTTGTTTTCAATGTGTTATAAAACCCTATGGACGGTCTATGAAACACATAGGTATATTGTGTTATGAAACCCTATGGACGGTCTATGAAACACATAGGTATATTATGTTATGAAACCCTATGGACGGTCGATGAAACGCATAGGTATATTGTGTTATGAAACCCTATGGACGGTCGATGAAATGCATAGGTATATTATGTTATGAAATCATGTGGACGGTCTATGAAATGCATAGGTATATTGTGTTATGAAATCCCGTGGACGGTCTATGAACGCATAGGTACACTGCGATATGAAACCCTGTGGACGATCTATGAATGCATAGGTACATTGTGTTATGAAATCCATTGTGATATGAAATCCTGTGGATGGTTTATGAAACGCATAGGTGCATTGTGTATAAGAGGTATAGATGTACAATATGAATAAACACTATGGACGGTCTATGAAACGCATAAGTGTATAATATGATATGTGAACACTAAGGATGGTCTAATGAGACACATTATTAATGCAGACAATAGTGTCCCTTTTGTTGTCCTTGTTTGTACAGGTTGTTTCAATTACTTTATATTATGTGTTCCACGTATATATCATATGGGCATTCTATTTTGTAAGAGGATTTCTAGCTATACATACTAATGCTATTCGATAGTACTAATGTCCCTTTTGCCGGGGGCGCTGCATCTTTAATGGATACAGGTGGTTCTACAACAGGTGACATTGATCAGTGATAGCAGTACATTCCTTTCAGCCGATTTAGTGAGCCCCACTTCATTTTGGGGTCATGTATCTTTTGTTTCTCATGTACTTTGTGGTTGAGGTATAGCCAGGGCCTTGTTGTTGGTATTTCCATATTACTCTTCAGTTGTACTTAGAGGCTCCGTAGACAAGTTGTGGGTTATTGTTGATGTTGGAAATTGAACTAGAAATGTTTTTACTTGGAAATTATATTTTTCATTAATTTTATAAACTCGTAATGTTTTGGAAATTATGAATGAAGCTACTAATAGGAATGAAAAGGAAGTTGTTAATAAAATCTTTTCAGTGATTGATTAATGGAGTACATCTCCTCTTTATTCATAGATGAGTTTGGGTAGAAGGAAGTCTAATAGGCTTGCTCGGCCGGGTTCTCTCGGTTGAGCGCTGGTCGCGCTCCCTGAGTTTGGGGCGTGACACTGCAACAGACTTATTAAAAGTCCATATTGGATGATCGGGTTGCAAGCCGCATCAGACTTGTTAAACGTCCATATTGAAGGGTCGGGTTGCACGCCGCAACAGACTTATTAAAAGTCCATATTGGAGGATCGGGTTACACGCTACAACAGACTTATTAAAAGTCTATATTGGAGGATCGGGTTGCACGCCGCAACAGACTTATTTAAAAGTCGACATACATATATATATATTGGGGGATCGGGTTGCACGCCGCAACAGACTTGATTAATGTGAATATATTGTGAGAGCGGGTTACACGCTGCAACAGAATTGAGTGTGAATATATGGTAAGAGCGGGTTGCACGCTGCAACAGAATTGATTGAAATGATAATTGGTTATGAGTGCTGAGTTGGCTTCAATTATTATAAATGAGTTACCTGAATTATTTCTATTATTGTTGTTGTTACTAATATTGTGTACAAGTTAATGTAAGTGACTTGCCTTAGCCTCGTCACTACTTCGTCGATGTTAGGCTCAGCACTTACCAGTACATGGGGTCGGTTGTACTGATACTACACTCTGCACTTCTTGTGCAGATTTTGGAGTTGGTCCCAGCGGCGTACCGTAGACTTGCTCGGATTTCAGCTACCAGAGGAGACTTGAGGTATAACTGTATGGCGTCCGTAGTTCTTAAGTCCCCGTCTATTTTTACTTTAGCTGTGTGTTTATTTTCAGACAGCTTTATTTTATTCAGACCTTTATTTGTATTTATTCTAGAAGCTCGTGCACTTGTGACACCAATTCTGGAATGGTATTTAGACACCGTTGCATTTTTGGATTATTTCACTATATTTCAAACTTTGCTTCCGCTTTTGTTTCCTTGATTATTAATAATGTATAGATTGTTTAAAAATTGGTTAATATTATTCTAACGTTGGCTTGCCTAGCAATTGAAATGTTAGGCTGCATCACGGTCCGAAGGTGGGAAATTCGGGTCGTGACAATAACTTTCCATACTAATGTCCAAATAATTAATGGTTTAAATTTATGGAAACTAGAATCAAAGGACTACACCTTTTATGTTTTGATTAATTTCAGATTACTTATAGATTTCGAGATAAAAGCTTCCAAATATGGCTCCACGCATCAGAAATTTCTGGCAAAATTACTTTACCAGCCTTTATTCAGTCGACCATTACTTTCTGTACAAATGTCCAAATGATTAATGGTTTAATTTTACGGAAACTAGAATAAAAAGGCTACAACTTTCATGTTTTGAAGCTTTTCAGATTCCTTATAGATTTCGTGATATAAGCTTCCAAAATTAGCTCTGCGATTGCGCCAGTTGCTGTCCAAAACAGCTTCTACAGCAGAACAATTCCAGCAGCTCCTTTTTTCCGAAATCCATTCCGTTAACCTTCGGAAATCCACCCGAGGCCCTCGGGACCTTAACCAAATATACCAACATGTCCCAAAATATAATACGAACTTAGTTGAGGCTTCAAACCATGGCAAACAATGCAGAAATTACGAATCGCGCATCGAATCGAATTATGAGTTTTCAAATCTTTCAATTTCTATATTTTGTGCCGAAACATATAAAATCAATTCAGATTGACTTAAAATTTTGCGCTCCAGTCATAAATGACATAAAGGATCTACGAAAATTTTCAGAACTGAATTCCGACTCTGATATCAAAAAGTCGATTCCCCGGTCAAATTTCCCAAAAATTCAACTTTCGCCATTTCAAGCAAAATTTCACTACGGACTTCCAAAACCTTTTTTTGGACATGCTCCTAAGTCCAAAATCATCATACGGAGCTATTAAAATCATCAAAATTCTATTCCGGGGTCGTTTGCTCAAAAGTCAATTATCCGATCAACTCTTTCCATTTAAGCTTCAAAAATGAGAATTGTTCTTTAAATTAAATTCCGAATCTTCACAAAAACCAAACTCGACCACACACGCGGGACATAATACATATTACGAAGCTGCTCGTGACCTTAAGTCGCTGAACGAGGCATAAATTCTTAAAACGACAAGTCGGGTCGTTACATTCTCCCCCTCTTAAAACATACGTTCGTCCTCGAACATGCCAAAAATTATTCTGAGGACATTAAATTACTAAGTGTATCCTTACACACATACTCGCGGGTGATTCTATATCCCCGCAATTAACATGGGTCCGACAACACCATCTTAGTGGATATTATTTCTTTTATTCACACTTATAAGTCTTTAAGCCAATTCCTTACACTCCAAATAATTTCAAAATGCCTGATTTTCCATATTAACACATTGTGTTAGTCTCAACCGGCGGTAGACATTTCGTGCCTACACACATTATATGTATGCCCATAACCACATCTCTGGTCATAATAGTTATTTATAANCCCTTAAAACATACGTTCGTCCTCGAACGTGCCATGAATTATTCTGAGGACATTAAATTACTAAGTGTATCCTTACACACATACTCGCGGGTGATTCTATATCCCCGCAATTAACATGGGTCCGACAACACCATCTTAGTGGATATTATTTCTTTTATTCACACTTATAAGTCTTTAAGCCAATTCCTTACACTCCAAATAATTTCAAAATGCCTGATTTTCCATATTAACACATTGTGTTAGTCTCAACCGGCGGTAGACATTTCGTGCCTACACACATTATATGTATGCCCATAACCACATCTCTGGTCATAATAGTTATTTATAATTAATTCCAACATCCTCAATTAATCTCATATTAACTAAAATCTCGTTTCAAATTCTCGCAACACTGACAGCAACACGCGAGGCATGAAGAACTCATAATTATTTATCTGAATCAACGAGTCATATTTAACACTACCTGGGCACTCACCTTATAGGCTAACACGCAATGTTTACAACACGAATATGGTTAAATATGTATAGAAACATATAAAAGAATTATCAAATAAGCCTAACATACATGACTCCGCATTAATACTATAGTTCAAAATTAATTTCACAAAGGGAGAATTTAAACTCATAAAGTGTTTTTCACCACAAGGACCTCGTCCTTATATAATTTTCACCGCGACTTGTAGCCCAGTTTAAATATTTCACATCATATAAAAATGTGAGGATCTCGTACTTAACTATAAATCACAAGTATTTTGCACATTGTGCCAACTGATTTTTTTTTTCCTTTCTTTATTGTTTTCAATAAATGTCATAAAAAAATAATTTTTCAATACATAATGAACCCTCATCCCGGTAGGACATAAAATTGATAAAATTGAAATCAATTATTCCGAAATCACATCAAAACCCATTGTAGTGAATAATAAAAATTACTTTTGGACTTATAGCCCTCAATGGTGTACAAACATAAAAATAATAGACTCGGGCTATCATTATCAAATTTCCCAACATGTATAATATATAAGTGGGTCACAAAATTACGAAGCTCACCTATAAGCGGAGCAAAATAGGAGGACTCGCCTTAATATTCAGAACCGAATCAAATTAAGGACAAATATTCTTTTATAACAGATCATGATCATACCTGTAATGATACCATCTGGTGTAGTGGCTTCAGCCACACCATAGACTGTCCTTCACCTCTAACTGGTTATACACGTGGGGTAGTAACTGCATTGGGGCCCATAGCCTGAGTGTTTTGATAAACTCCACCCCTCCCAAGCCTAGAACAATCTCTCATAATGTGCCTAGTATCACCACATTCATAACAACTCCTCTGAGGTCGCGACTGCTCGTACTGAGTCTGTGCCGGAGAACTGGAATAACCACTGTAAGAATCTCTATTGGTGGTGCACTATAAGAACTTACTGGAACACCCCGAATAATCTGATATGCGGAATGATCTGGCCGACTGCTCGAGCCTCCGCCATGATGGCTCATAGCCGAAGAGTAAAATCCACTAAACCCTCGAGAGCTTCGAGACCTTTTGGCCTCCTTATACTCTCTTTCCTCACCTAGAACACCCGCAATCCTGCTCACAATCTCCACTACTTGCTGAAATGGAGTATCAGTTTGCAACTCTCGAGCCATGCATATTTTAAGATCATAATCGAGCCCCTCAATAAATCTGCGAACTCGCTCTCAGACTGTAGGTAACAAGATAGGTGCATGACAGGCCAACTCACTGAACCTGATAGCATATTCTGACAATGTCATAGTGACTTGACGCAACTATTCAAACTCTATGTGCCTCGTACCTCGGAGAGTCTGGGGAACAAACTCTTTCAAAAACTTTTCTGCAAATTGAGCCCAAGTTGGTGGTGTTGCATCGTCTAGTCTACCTTCTTCATAAACTTGCCACCATTGATATGCTGCGCCTGACAACTGAAATATAGTAAAGGCAACTCCGCTCACTTCCACAATACCCATGGTGTAGAGAATACGGTGACACTTTTCTAGAAATCCTTGGGCATCCTCTGAGGGTGTGCCACTGAATGTTGGTGGACTATACCTCTTAAACCTCTCAAGTCTCGTTTGTTCTACATCTGATGCCCCTGGCCTGACCTCCGGCTGAACCGGAATAACAGTTGTACCGGTACTACACCCGGAACCTGACCAATATGAAATCGCTGCTCTGGAATACAGGCGGTACGAGTCTAAACTCCTCCCCAACCTGTGAAATATTTGGTGAAACGGAGATCAATCCTACCTGAGTCAATGTACCAAACATGTTTAGGAACTATAATAATGTCTCCTAAAGTCCGAGGGTAACAACAGGTGTCTCTGGTGCCTGTCTCCCAATTGGAGCAACTGGCGGCTCCTCAACTGCAACTTTAACCGATGTTCTAGCTATGACACATGCCCTTCCTCGGCCTCTACCTCGGTTTTTACCTCGGCCCCGACCTCTTGCGGTCCTAGCAGTATGCGCGGGTGCCTGCTCAACTGACCTGGTAGCGCGTGTCCTCAACATCTGTGAGAGAATAGAGATACAAAGGCTCAAATTCCACAATCAACAAATCTGAACGACAGGAATGAAAGAAGTGGAAATTTCCTAACACTTCTATAGCCTCTCGAAGATAAGTACATACGTCTCTGTACCGATCTGCAAGACTCTACTAGACTCGTTCGTGACTCGTAAAACCTATGAACCTAGAGCTCTGATACCAAATTGTCACGACCCAAAATCCCACCACAGGCGTCGTGATGGCACTTAGTCTCTAAGACTAAGTAAGCCGATTATAATTATAATTCAAGCCAATGTTTTTTAAACCAAATAATTAAATACTAGTGTCAAAACCAACAGCGAAAATAATTCTATTAACCTCCCAAGACTGGTAATACTAAGTCACGAACTATAACTGAATACATGAAATGATCTCAAGGAACAAATACTCAATATCGTCTGATTAATAATTAACAGTACAATAAAATGGAAAGACTCCAAGGTACTGTGACGACCAAGCAGCCTTACCTTGAATCCTTGCGATCACACTCTAACTCTGTCTGAGTCCGATATCTCCAATACCTGGCTCTGCACAAAAATGTGCAGAAGTGTAGTGTGCGTACACCACACTCGGTACCCAGTAAGTATCAAGACTAACCTCAGTGGAGTAGAGACGAGATACAGTCAAGACACTCACTAGTCTAATAACCTGTGCAATATAGTATACAAAATAATAGGAAACAAATAACAATAAGAGTAGCACAAATCAACCAGTGATATGCATAATATGGCAACAAGAACACGATTAGTATTGCTTCTCAAATTATAAATACAAGTACATCCAATTAAATCAAGTCCTTCAAATATAAATCTTTCGTCTATATGCTTCTCAAATAATACTCTTCAGAATAAAATTCTTTCAAATAAATCGTTTTGAATAAAAATCCTTCTAAATAAAAATTTTGAATATAATTCTTTCAATTAAAAAGTCACCATTGTAACACCCCATTTCATAATCATAAAAAATACGGGTCTCAGCCCTTTTTCATATTTTTCGTAAACACGGGTCTCAGCCTATTTTCATATTTCCACGGCACTTCGTGCCCATAATTAAATTATCATATTTCCCCGGCACCTCCTGCCAAATTTTCATATCATTGCTGCATGGACAGTTTATGTGCCAATAATAAAACCATCATTTTTTTCCCGGCACCTCGTGCCCACATTTTATATCCGTTGCGGCGTGCAACCCGATCTCATATAACATTACTATCATGACCCAAAATCCCAACATGTCGTGATGACGCCTATCACGATACTAGGCAAGCTGATAATCTCGATAAACCATAATTTCCTTTAAATTTTATAAAAAACGTAATGTTTAATACAATACCAAAAATCTAGCAATTTCCGATACAACACTCTCAAAACCTGGTGTCACTGAGTACATGAGCATCTAATATGAGTACAAGTCTAGAAAATATGGTCTATAATAGTCTGAGACCAAATAAAGTAAACAAGGAGATGGAGAAGGAGAGACAAGGTCTGCGGAATACGGCAGCTACCTCAAAATCTCCTAAAACTCAATTGCGTGAAATGATCAACACCCGCTATGTTCAGGAATACCTGGATCTGCACACGAAGTGCAGGGTGTAGTATAAGTATAACCAACTCAGCAAGTAACAATAATAACTAAGGAACTGAAGATAATGACGAGCAACACAGTCATAGTTCACTTTCAGTAGTTCCAGCAAAGAATAGACATGCTTTCAAATCCGGCAGTTTAAGTCAAATCAATTTTATACAGTTCAATTTCAAGTAATCCGGATATAAATTCTTTCAGAGATTTTACAACAATGACAGATAGCAACCAAGTGCAACAACAAATGCAAAGCAAGTACAGCCTCTCAGGCAACAATCACTCAAATTATCACAACAGCTCAACCACTCGGCTCTCAGCCCTCAGCACTCACACTCAATGAGTACCCGCACTCACTGGGGGTGTGTACAAACTCCGGAGGGGCTCCTACAGCCCAAGCGCCATAATCTGCACGGACAACTCATGTGCTGCACGAACAACTCACGTGCTATAATATCCGGCATGGACAACTCACGTGCCATAGTATCCTTACCTCACCGACAGGCCCTCGGCCTTACTCAGTCCTCAACCTCTCAAGTCTCTCGGGTTCTCAGAAATCACAAAGATCAGCCCAAGCAAAGATAACATAGTATATCAACAAATATCCAGAAAGACTGAGGTATAATACGCAAGAAAAATCGTGACTGAGTACAAGACAACAATTAGCAAATAATTCAACAAGTACGCGACCTCTACGGGTCTTAACTGTACTATAACATAGCCTAAGCATGATTTCTAACATGATTTATAGTCAAATTTCTTCAACACATAGAGATCATATAGCTAATAATAAATTATTCAACTTTACAATTTTCCGGGACAGACCAAGTCACAATCCCCTCGGTGCATGCCCACACGCCCGTCACCTAGCATGTGCGCCACCTCCAAAATAATTACATGATACCAAAATGGGGGGTTTCATACCCTCAGGACCAGATTTATAATTGTTACTTACCTCAACCCGTATAATTCTTTATTCCGCTATGCCCTTTCCACGAGAATTGGTCTCCGAAAGCCTCGTATCTAGCCACAATTAATTCGATTCAGTCAATACCAATTATTGTAATTAATTCCATAAGGAAATACTAATTTTTCCAATAAAATCCGAAATTAACTCAAAAATCGCCCGCAGGGCCCACATCTCGGAACCTGGCAAAAGTTATAGAATATGAACGCCCATCCAACCACGAGTCCAACCATATGAATTTCACCAAAATCCGACACCAACTCGACCCTCAAATCCTCAATTAAAGCCTATGAAGATTTCTACCATTTTCAACCCAACCCTTAACCATTTGAACTTAACAATCTTTCCACAACCTTATTGGTATGTATACATAATACTCTTACACCCAAGAATCATATTATAAATCATCCATTTTTACTCCAAACCCGAAATTGAAGGATTGAGGAAAGAAATTCTTACCTCTTTGAAGCCCTAGCAAGATCCTTGTGAAATCTTCAAACCTTGAACAAGAATTGATGGATAAATGACTAAGTCTTCACTTTCTCTCTCTAAAATGCTCTCACCTCTCTCTAAAATATCAGATTTTGGCTCAGAACGGAGCTTCAAGGGCTATAAATCGAAGTTGGGTCGGGTCAAAAATTAGAAAGAATGGAAGCTCCGACGCAGTTATGCGATCACATAACAGGTATGCGGTCCGCATATCCGCCGCATAATTTGGCCTCCAAAGGTGGCGTTACTGACCTGGTCTGCGGTCATTATGCGGCCTGCATACTTGTTCTGCGGTCGCATAATGCACCGCAAAATAGGTCTGCGGTCGCATAATGCACCGCAGATTTTCCTCAATTCTTGCCCCTCTCCTGATCCACTTTGCGACCATTATGCGGTCCGCAAAGTGATTCTGTGACCGCATAGTGGTCGTAAAAATGACCTTTTTCCGACAAATCTTTCCTTTACACATCGGTCGTTACACATAAGTTAACATCCGATAAACCTTTTCAACTTAAATTCTAAACCTTGGAAACTCAGTGCTCTAAATCATTTCAAGACCTCACCGAACCCAAACCAATTACCCCAGCAAGCCAAATTACAACTGTAATTCACAATTTGAGCAGTAAATGGGGGAACGGGATTGCAATAGTCAAAACGACCGGCCGGGTCGTTACAATTACCTTCCCGGCAATAGCCACAGGCTCACAATTTCAACATAAATCAGGCTATTATCAAGTTTACCAAAACAACAAGACAAGTTGCACAAGATGTAAAAATAAACACAAGGAATACCCCAACATCACATGAATATTACCAACACAATAACTCCACATCATCACCGATCATCCCTGACAATAGCCACCCTTATCTCTCCTATAGCCACCCGTATCACTCCTATAATAGCCTCCCTTATCCCTCCGCCCTGACAATATCAATAGCCACTCTTATCGCTCCTATAGCCACCCTTATCTCTCCTATAGCCACCCGTATCACTCCTATAATAGCCTCCCTTATCCCTCCGCCCTGACAATATCAATAGCCACTCTTATCGCTCCTATAGCCACCCTTATCTCTCCTATAGCCACCCGTATCACTCCTATAATAGCCTCCCTTATCCCTCCGCCCTGACAATATCAATAGCCACTCTTATCGCTCCTATAGCCACCCTTATCTCTCCTATAGCCACCCTTATCGCTCAGCCCAGACAATATCCCAACACACATAACAACAGTGAAATGCCTCCCTTATACTCACATAACATCAACAGTGGAATGTCACCCTTATATCCTCAGAATAATAATAATTCAAATAACGCAATAATTTACACGGAATGTTATCACGGCAACATAACAAAAAATCAATTCATATCACAATTTTTCCAATGGCCACAACCAATTCCAAGGATCTAACAAAATCAATTAATTTCACAACAAATAGTCCAAGGCTCCACACAATATATATAAAACCTCAAACAACAAAAGAGATGGAAAAATAACCCCGCATAGGACAACATCTTCTTCTTAAGCCTGTTTAATTAATTATTTGCAGAGGAAAAATCCATAATGAAATTAAATTCCAAGAAATATCCAACCATCAAACTCACGGAATCCACATAAATATACAAGTAATAATCACATCAAATTTTCATATAAAAACAAATTCAACAAATGCAAATTTAGGCGTGGCAAATAGATGATTAAATAAATGCCATCACTTATCCAATTTTACTACACAATTTGCCCAAGAATTTAACTCAATAAATGTTGTACATATAAGCCTGAGTACGTACTCGTCACCTCACATACATGACTTTTTCACATTTCACAAATGACACATAAAACTCAATGCCTAAGGGGTAATTCCTCCACTCAAGGTTAGGCAAGATACTTACCTTTTTGAAGTTAGACCGATATTTCAAAATCACCTTCTTGCTTGAATTGACCTCCGGACAGCTCAAATCGAACCAAATTAATTCAATTCAGTGAATACTAATTATGTCACGACCCAAAATCCCACCACAGGCGTCGTGATGGCACCTAGTCTCTAAGACTAAGTAAGCCGATTTCCATTACATTTCGAAGCCATTTTTTTAATATGAATTAAATAGGTAATCAAAACCAACAGCGGAACAATAATGAATATAACAACCTCTCAAGACTGGTAGTACTGAGTCACGAATTTTAACTGAATACATGAAATGATATCAAGGATCGAATACTCAATACTGTTTGGAAAAGAAATAATAGTACAATAAAATGGAAAGATTCCAAGGGAATGCGATGACTAAGCAGCTCTACCTTGGATCCTTGCGATCCCACCTAATTCTGTCCGAGTCCGATATCTCCAATACCTGGCTCTGCACAAAAATGTGCAGAAGTATAGAATGAGTACACCACGGTCGGTACCCATTAAGTATCAAGACTAACCTCAGTGCAGTAGAGACGAGGTATAGTCAAGACACTCACCAGTCTAATAACCTGTGCAATATAGTATACAAAATAATAGGAAACAAATAATAATAAGGGCAACACAAATCAACCAGTGATATGCCCGGCATGGTGGCACGACCCAAACACCTACCCCTTGTGATGGCACCTATCGTGGAACTAGGTATGCCGACTCATTCCAAAACAAACTGATGTTTTCATTCCAAGGATAATTTCAAGGTTATTTAGCGTAAAAACCTCAGTAAAGGAGTTCAAATCAAAATAAAAGAGCGGAAAGAAAAGCCCGACATCTGGGTGTCACTAGTCATGAGCATCTACTACAATATGTCTAACAATAGCAAGACTAACTCAGTCTGGAATATAGCTAAATACAACTAAAGGAAGATAAGAGGGAGAAGAGTAGGGGATGCGATCGCCAAGCAGCTACCTTGCTATCCCCGGGGAAATCTGCAACCAGAATAATCAACAATCGCTACCGTGCCTAGCTACACCTGGATCTGCACATAATGTGCAGGGAGTAACGTGAGAACGCCAACTCAGTAAGTTACAACAATAAATAAAGACTGATTAGTAGTGACGAGCAATAAAGCATATAAAGTTCATATCATGAAATCTCAGTAAAATACTACATGCCTTAAAAATCAGGATTTGAATCAAAACATCTCGTTTAAACCCAGTTCCAGTAAAAAGCATTTAAAGATATTTTTCAACAGTTTTCAAACAGAGGCTAAATGCAAAGGTGAGCAAAAATGATGAAATCATAAACAGCCCCCCCCGGGCAAAAACATCACTCATATACAGCCCCTCGGGCATACCTCACAGTCACTCATGCCCCTCGGGCATACCTCACAATCACTCTTGCCCCTCGAGCATACCTTACAATCACTCATTCCTCCCAGTCACTCAGCACTCGGCACTCGGCACTTGCACTCAGTAGATACCTGCGCTCACTGGGGGTGTGTACAGACTCCGGTGGGGCTCCTTTAGCCCAAGCGCTATATCAAGCCAAATCATGGCATAAATCACTCAGGCCCTCGGACTATATCAAACATGCTGCAGCATTCAGCCCGATCCCATAAATATCCTCACAAATCAGGCCCTCAGCCTCACTCAGTCATAAACCTCTCAAGTCACTCGGGCATTTCAGTAAAAGAAACAACCGGGCATTCAACCCAAAACTATATTTATATGCATCAAAATAGTCATAAAACTAAGTTATGCAGTAAACAAGTATAACCATGACTGAATATAGATTTTCAATCGAAAACAGTGAGAGGATAGTAAGAAAAGGCCCCTAAGGGTCCACACAGCACAGGCACAAGGCCCAAAACATGGCATTCAGCCCAATTTACAGAAACTCTTTCTAAAACATATAAGAATCATATAGTTTCAACAAAATATGCAATTTTACAGTTGATACGGGACGGACCAAGTCACAATCCCCAACAGTCACCTAGCATGTGCGTCACCTCAAAATAGTAGAATGATACGAAATCCGGGGTTTCAAACCCTCAGGACTAGATTTACAATTGTTACTTACCTCAAACCGGTCAAATCTCTACCCCGCAATGCTCTTGCCTCTCGACTCGGCCACCAAATGCTCCGAATCTATTCACAATCAGTAAAATACCATCAATATAGGTTAAAGGAATCATTTCCACAAGCAAAATTACCAAATTAGACTCATAACCCGAATTTGGTTCAAACCCGGCCCCCGAGCCCATGTCTCGAAATCCGACAAAATTTACAAAACTAGCAAGCCCATTTACTCACGAGTCCATACATACAACATTTATCCAAATCCGACATCATTTGGTCCCTCAAATCCTTAATTTAAACTCTTCAAAATCCCAAGCCCTAACCCCTCATTTTCACTAATTACATGATTAAACAACGGGAAATCACCATATACACGAGTATTATGGCTCAAGAAACTTATCTCACTGATAGCCCTTGAATCACCCTTCAAAATCACTCCAAAAGCTCCAAAATCCAACTTGAAAATGGTGGAAATGAACCAAATTCGCGAAGGGTTCTATTTATGGTTTCTACCCAGGCTTTTCGCACCTGCGGATCATTTCTCGTTTCTGCACAATCGCACCTGCGGAAAAATCCATCGTAGGTGCAGAACTCATTTATGAGCCCAGGTTCCGCATTTGCGTCCAACTTGTCGCACATGCGCTTGCGCACCTGCGCGTGACACGCCACATCTGCGAAGCCAACCTTCTTCCTTCCTTCCGCATCTGCTCCCCAGGTCTCACACCTGCGGGCTCGCAGATGCGATAGCCTTCTCGCACCTACGCATCCTGCCTAGTCCAGCACTGCCCGGACCTGCGAACCCCCATGCACACCAGCGACCCCACACCTGTGACTCCCCTTCCGCAGGTGCGGAAATAACAGTAGACAGCTTCAGCCGCATTTTCCAACTTTTGACAAATCCGCTAACTACCCGGAATCACTCTGAGGCCATCGGGACCTCAGCCAAAATTACCAACAAGTCATATATCAATATACAAACTTATTCGAACCTTCGAATCACTCAAAACAACATCCAAACACCAAATTACCCTCGGATTCAAGCCTAAGAACTTCTAAATTTCCAAATTCGGCAACCGATGCCGAAACCAACCAAACCACGTCCGAATGACCTCGAATTTTGCACACACGTCACAAATGACACTACGAGCCTACTCCAACTTCTGTTATTCCATTCCGACCCCGATATCAAATTTTCCACTGTTGACCGAAATCGCCAAATTTCCAACTTTCGCCAATTCAAGCCTAATTCCACTCCGGACCTCCAAATCACATTCTAGACGCGCTCCTAAGTCCAAAATCACCTAACGAAGCTAATGGAACCATCAGAATTAAATTTCGAGATTGTTTACACATAGGTCAACATCCGGTTGACTTTTCCAACTTAAGCTTCTACTTTAGAGACTAAGTGTCTCGTTCCACTCCGAAACCACTCCGGATTGAACCAACCAACCTGATACAACACAATACAGATAAATAACACATAAAGAAGCAGAAAAGGAGGAAACGGGGCTATAACGCTCGAAACGACCGGTGGGGTCGTTACATCCTCCCCCTCTTAAACAACCGTTCATCCTCGAACGGGTCTAGAAATATATCTAGAGTCTCGAATAGGTGTGGATATCTGCTCCGCATCTCCCGCTCGGTCTCCCAGGTGGCCTCCTCCACAGGCTGACCTCTCCATTGCACCTTCACTCAAGCTATATCCTTTGACCTTAACCTTCGAACCTGCCGATCCAAAATAGCCACCGGCTCCACATCATAAGTCATATCACCCTCCAACCGAACCGTGATGAAATCCAAAACATGGGACGGATCTCCAATTTACTTCCAGAGCATGGAAACATGAAACACTGGGTGCACACTCGACAAGCTGGGTGGCAAGGCAAGCTTATAAGCCACCCCTATCCTCTGAAGCACCTCAAAAGGCCCAATGAACCGGGGGCTCAACTTGCCCCTCTTCCCAAACCTCATAACACCCTTCATGGGTGATACCTTCAGCAAAACCTTCTCCCCAACCATGAAAGATACATCACGGACCTTCCTATTCGCATAACTCTTCTGCCTAGACTGCGTCATGCGAAGCCGCTCCTGAATCAATTACACCTTATTTAATGCATCCTGGACCAAGTTTGTACCCAAGATCCTAGCCCCACCTGGCTCAAACCATCCAACCGGAGATATACACCTCCTCCCATATAAAGCCTCATACGGAGCAATCTTAATACTCGACTGATAACTGTTGTTATATGCAAACTCCGCGAGTGGCAGAAACTGGTCCCATGAACCCCCAAAGTCAATGACACAAGCGCGCAACATGTCCTCCAGTATCTGAATAGTGCGCTCGGACTGCCCATCCGTCTGAGGGTGAAAAGCTGTGCTCAACTCAACCTGAGTACCNAACCTTCGAATCACTCAAAACAACATCCAAACACCAAATTACCCTCGGATTCAAGCCTAAGAACTTCTAAATTTCCAAATTCGGCAACCGATGCCGAAACCAACCAAACCACGTCCGAATGACCTCGAATTTTGCACACACGTCACAAATGACACTACGAGCCTACTCCAACTTCTGTTATTCCATTCCGACCCCGATATCAAATTTTCCACTGTTGACCGAAATCGCCAAATTTCCAACTTTCGCCAATTCAAGCCTAATTCCACTCCGGACCTCCAAATCACATTCTAGACGCGCTCCTAAGTCCAAAATCACCTAACGAAGCTAATGGAACCATCAGAATTAAATTTCGAGATTGTTTACACATAGGTCAACATCCGGTTGACTTTTCCAACTTAAGCTTCTACTTTAGAGACTAAGTGTCTCGTTCCACTCCGAAACCACTCCGGATTGAACCAACCAACCTGATACAACACAATACAGATAAATAACACATAAAGAAGCAGAAAAGGAGGAAACGGGGCTATAACGCTCGAAACGACCGGTGGGGTCGTTACATCCTCCCCCTCTTAAACAACCGTTCATCCTCGAACGGGTCTAGAAATATATCTGGAGTCTCGAATAGGTGTGGATATCTGCTCCGCATCTCCCGCTCGGTCTCCCAGGTGGCCTCCTCCACAGGCTGACCTCTCCATTGCACCTTCACTGAAGCTATATCCTTTGACCTTAACCTTCGAACCTGCCGATCCAAAATAGCCACCGGCTCCACATCATAAGTCATATCACCCTCCAACCGAACCGTGATGAAATCCAAAACATGGGACGGATCTCCAATTTACTTCCAGAGCATGGAAACATGAAACACTGGGTGCACACTCGACAAGCTGGGTGGCAAGGCAAGCTTATAAGCCACCCCTATCCTCTGAAGCACCTCAAAAGGCCCAATGAACCGGGGGCTCAACTTGCCCCTCTTCCCAAACCTCATAACACCCTTCATGGGTGATACCTTCAGCAAAACCTTCTCCC
>AWOL01S0000119.1:16010-68743 GCA_000715115.1 Nicotiana otophora | reverse complement strand
AGGATCATTCACCCTTGAATGAGAAATAGAGTATGCCCTCAAACACATAACATACCTTTTCTCTTCTTTCGCACATATCAATCCCCCAAATTTTACTAACTCCCAAATTTTTCAGAATTTTTGGCGGAGTCTCCCCTGTAAATGGCCTATCCACCTGCAAGAGTAATACCAAAATAACTCCTAACAACATATACACAACACTACAAAATACCACAATGTATATATCTATAACACTAATCTCAGCATTACAAGTACTGCATTATCATAATGATATCAAGACATGAAGCACATCATATGTATGCCCATCACCACATCTCTGATCTTAAAAGCTGTTCATAATTAGTTCCAGCATCATCAATTAATATCATATTAACCAACACCTCGTTTTGAATTTTCACAACACTGACAACAGAATGTGAGGCATGAAGACCTCATAACTATTTGCCCGATTTAATGAGTCACGTCTAACGCCACCTGGGAACTCACCTTGTAGGCTAAAACTCAATAATTATAGAACAATGATGTTTGGATATAATTATATATTTTAAGTGCAGTACTTATCTTATATTTTGGGGCTTTAATACTAAACTATACTATATTTGTTCTTAATTGAGTTTATTTTATATGCAGGGACGTTGAAGATGAAATTGGGAGCAAAGTAGAGATTTTATGTGTATTTTATACATTACAAGCATGGAGTTATGATTATTTAATTAGTGGAGACATAAGAATTAAAGTAACATTATAAAAGAAGACAAAAAGTCAATTGTTAAAAAAGAGACAACATGAATTTGAAGTTAGGCAGCAAATCCAAAAGGAGAAATGAAGCAGCAAAGCAGCAGGCGAGGCAAGCAAATTTTCTAGCGTTAGAACTGGCGCCACAATGCTTACAGCGAGGATGGAGCGCACGACAGAGCTCGCGAAGCGAGGTCTACAGTGAGGTATTCGCGTGTTCCGGGTTTTAAAGCCTAGTTTGTCTCCTATTTGGTTTTGGACTTGGTTATTTCATCTAGGTATTTTCCCTACACATATAAATAGTCATTAAGATTAGACCGACATTAGACCAACATTAGACATGGATTTGACCTAAGGAGGCAAGAACACACTAGGAGCAAGGCAGGGAATTCCTCTACGTGTTTTTCACTTCCTTCTTCCTATTTCCATTATTGGTTATGAATTCTAGTATTGTAGTTATGTATACTATTATGAATAGCTAATTTATTATCTAGGGTTTTGATGGAACCTATTGGAGGATGATTTTCCTATTACGTTAATATAGATTTGTTGTAGTATTTTCTCTATTTGTTCAACTACGTTTATATTGTGGTTGATTGAAGAGCTCTCAATCGACTGTGCCCATTTAGTGTGTATTACTCGGGAGAGAATGCATATTTAGGTAGTTGTTGAACAACATCACTCCTAACATATATGAAGGATCAATACGAAGGGTTTAAAGGGATAACGAAACCTTGGTGCTATCCGAGTGAGCCGTACTTAATTCCAGCTAGCATAATTTGGGATAATATGTCTAGTAAATTGTGGTAATTACTCGAGAGAGAGTTACGACACTCAGAGCTCTCATGATCGGTAGAGAAAACTTAGGCAAAATTACAGAAGGCATAGCGGGAAGGATTCTGACAATTGGGGGAAATCATAACTCTAGACCTCCTTAGTCTTGTCTAAAATTTCATCCTTGTTAGTTGATAGTTTTACTGCTTTTTAGTATTTGTTAGTTAATTAGATAAAAATAAAAATTATAATATTTATAATTAGAAAATTATTTGGACTTGTGTTTCTTAACGATATTGAACAACTGTAGCTGAGCCTTAGTTCTCTGTGGGATTCGACTCCGGAGTTGTAAACCGTATTATATTTACAATGCCCGCTTAGTCCTGTTTATAAGGCATAGTTGGGCGTGAACAAATTTTAGCGCCGTTGCCGAGGAACTAACGGTATAGTTGTAGGTGTAAATATTGCTAGGTTTCAAGTTTGAACTTTTATTTTTATTTTTTTGTATTTGATATTTTTATTGTTTTGTTTTACTGGTTGATTTTAGAAATATGGCATCTTGGAATTATGAGAGTTTTGATGTTGGTAATTCTACTGTTAATCCTCCTTATGCATATTGTGGAGGAAACCACCCATGGCCAAATTATCAAAATATTTTCGAGAGCGAGTTATGTGCACCAACTCAATCTTATGTGTGGAATATGTGTGATATGTGTAGTGGTCAAGATGGTCACTTTCATGGTTGTGCTTATATTTCATATCTTCCCCCAACCCCTTACTTTGATGGTTCTTCTTTTTCTTGTGAGGTTAATAGGAATAAAGAACCCAGGAATGATGACCTTAAAGAGATCAAGGATATGTTATAGTGCCTTGTGGAACAAAATAGTAAAAGACACCTACAAATAGATAGGCAAGAGGAAACTATTCACAACCTGGAGGCACAAGTGAGTCAATTGGTTGAAATATTTAATGCTCAACAAGCTAATGTTGGGGATAGTAGCCAAGAAGAGCATGAATTGGCTGCAGAAATTGCCATTATAATGGAGAAGTTGAGAGTAGAATATGACCAAACCAATCAACTAGAATTTGAGGATGCCGATGTTGTAGAAGAGATACTAGAGTCAACCAAGGACATTGATGATACATATTTAGTTGACTCTAGTGTCATTAGTGCTAAGGATGTAGACAGTCCCAATGTTCATGTAGTTGAGCGCATTGGTCCACACTCCAAGAAGTTTTCCACATTATGTTTTGATGATGATACAGAAAGGAGCCATTTGAGCCACTTGAGGAGTCAAGGAATAAGGAACAAGATGCCTACATTCTGGAATTCTTCTTGCCAGAAAGTCGGGAATACACATCTCATCTAAAGGCCAAGAAGTGCAGAATACTACATTATTTTACTGGACCAGTCAGATTCATTCCACCACCCCAGGAGCATGATCATAGAGCAGAATAAAAACTTGGGGTCCAATTCATAAGCTCGAGGTAGAGGCAAAAAGTGATTCGCATCATGCCGCGACGTTAAATCAAGCGCTTGTTGGGAGGCAACCCAGCTTTACTGCTTTCTTTTATTTTTTTTATTGTATTATTTTTGTAGTGTCGATTTTTAATTTTCTAGGAGTATGGAAAGCAAAGCCATTGGAAGAATGCAACAGTAAACCAGATGGTTGGAACTAAGTGTGAGGTACCCGCATGAAGGACCAGGCCTGGGAGAAGTCTGAGTACCACATGAGCTGCTAGTGCTTCTGCCTTTAGCCTACCAGGGAGTTTCTTTTACCCTCTTGCATTTATGGGTGTGCATTGGGGTCAATACACAATTTTAAGTGTGGGGTGGGGAGATTGTCTGGGTGACTTTCTATGCTATTTTAGTTGTGTTAGTTTAATGGAATAATCTTTTTTTTTAAAAAAACAAATTTGAAAAATATTGGACTTTTCCTGAAGATGGATCTATTAGAAAGTTTTCTTGAGGGATTAAAGTCTAACAAAAAAATGAAAAATAAAAAAATAATACAAAAGTACGTCTTTTTATTATTTTAGGTAGTAATAATCCCTCGTAGTTTTTCTTTGTGCGGTTCTTTTCCATGGGATGTAGTTTGAACCGGGTAGCAATTTTTCTTTTTATTGTTTTTAGAGTAGATTAGAATTTAGAAAATAAATGGAGGAAGAAAGATGAGATTCCTAGGCGCCTTTGACTTGTTTGATAGTAGCATATTTAGGCTTTGGCATGTGTAGTATCTTCCTATGAGCTAAAATTTCTTATGATGCCTTGGTTAGTTGGATAGTATGTTTTGTGACGCCTATGTCTCCTTTTTTTGACTTATGTTCACTTTGTGCTTAATGCTTAATATCTCGTGGCTTTGTGAATACTTGCATTGCTTGAGAGTTAAAATGAGACTATCCTTAGTGAGTCATGTGCCGCATGTGAAGTGAGTTTTTGTGTAGTCCATATCATTGTTATTGAGTCTAGAACTTGCCCCGTATGTGAGTCGAAGCGAAATTTTAGGTGATGCTCGATTCGAAAAATGATTTTAGGCTTTCTTTGATCTTGTTGAGCTTATTGTTTACCATAAATAAAATTTATCCCTAGTTACCCCTTTTGAGCCTATAGACTTTTATTTGGCACCCACAATACGAGCCTATACTCTTTGTTTTTAATTGACATTGTTTTGATCCTTTTACCTCTTAAAGCATATTAATTGTGAAATGAGCGCTAAAAGAAGTAAGAAGGGACTAAGTATGGGGTGGCTTTTGAGTGGAACCAATGAAAGGAAGAAAAGTTCACTTGTTTTGTAAAACAATACACCACTAGCGGAAATTGAAAAAAAATATAGTTGGAAAAACAAAGAGAGAAAAATCTGAAGAAAAAAAAAAGAAGGAAAAAAATATAGATTAATAAATTCTTGTCTTGTTCTTGCTAGTAGGTATGAATTAAAGTAGTGCTTAAAGAAGAAGGGAACGTTTTTGGGGGTGATATTGTTTGTGAAATTGAAGTGGTGTTGAAACAAATACATTTAAAGTAATTTTGTGATGTGTTAAAGTGCTTAGGAGGGTGAGTCACTATTCCTTAAATATATCCTACCCGTCCCTTAGTCCACATTACAACCATGAAAAAGTCCTAATTGATTTTAGATCGAGCGAGCTTATATTAGTAGAGATTTACATTAAGGGCAAGCCTATGGTGCCAATTGCATGCATGTGACTTCTTGTGTGAGAGTGAGAGATTTTCTTTGATGTATATGAGTCCTTAAAATATATTTGAGCATTTGATTTGAATGTATGGATTCAACTTACTCTCTTGTTCTTGTTGTGAGGGCACATGGTTTCACGAGGTATAGATTACATTATTAGACTTCTCAACAATGTTGGGTGTTCAAGCCATGAGTGCATTTTGACTTTTGGGTCGGTTTTTGAGGCTAGGATTGTTACAAGCATGTTGTAGTTGTTGTGAATGTTTTGAAGTATGGCATGAGAAAAGAGAAGTGTATGAGATTGCATATGCTAAAGTTTAATTGTTGCTATCAACCATAGTCATTGGTATAGTGTGCTTCAAAAGTGTTTAATATGTTAAGTGCTTAAAGATATTGTGAATTGTTAGTTGACTCGAGGACGAGCAATGTTTAAGTGTGGGGTAGTGATGTTTGGATATAATTATATATTTTTAGTGCAGTACTTATCTTATATTTTGGGGCTTTAATACTAAACTATACTATATTTGTACTTAATTGAGTTTATTTTATCTGCAGGGACGTTGAAGCCGAAATTGGGAGCAAAGTAGAGATTTTATGTGTATTTTATACATTACAAGCATGGAGTTATGATTATGTAATTAGTGGAGACATAAGGATTAAAGTAACATTACAAAAGAAGGCAAAAAGTCAATTGCTAAAGAAGAGACAACATGAATTTGAAGTTAGGCAGCAAATAAAAAATGAGAAGCGAAGCAGCAAAGCAGCAGGCGAGGCGAGAAAATTTGCTAGAGTTAAAACTGGCGCCGTGAGGCTTACAGCGATGATGGAGCACGTGACAGAGCTCGCGAGGCGAGGTCTACAACGAGGTGTTCGCGTATTCCAGGTTTTAAAGCTTATTTTGTCTCCTATTTGGTTTTAGACTTGGTTATTTCGTCTTGGTCTTTTCCCTAAATATATAAATAGTCATTAAACACCATTTTTAGAGGGGAGACCAAGATTAGACCGACATTATACAGGGATTTGACCTAAGGAGGCAAGAACACACTAGGAACAAGGCGGGGAATTCTTCTACCGGTTTTTCACCTCCTTCTTCCTATTTCCATTATTGGTTATGAATTCTAGTATTGTAGTTATGCATACTATTATAAATAGCTAATTTGTTATCTAGGGTTTTGATGGAACCTACTGGAGGATGGTTTTCCTGTTACGTTAATATAGATTTGCTGTAGTATTTTCTCTATTTGTTCAACTACGTTTATATTGTGGTTGATTGAATAGCTATCAATCGACTATGCCTATTTAGTGTGTATTACTCGGGAGAGAGTGCATATTTAGGTAGTTGTTGAACAATATCGTTCCTAACGTATATGAGGGATCAATACGAGAGTTTAAAGGTGGGATTAGGGATAACGAAACCTTGGTGCGATCCGAGTAAGCCGTACTTAATGCCAGCTAGCATAATTCGGGAGAATATGTCTAGTAAATTGTGGTAATTACTCGGGAGAGAGTGCATATTTAGGTAGTTGTTGAACAATATCGTTCCTAACGTATATGAGGGATCAATACGAGAGTTTAAAGGTGGGATTAGGGATAACGAAACCTTGGTGCGATCCGAGTAAGCCGTACTTAATGCCAGCTAGCATAATTCGGGAGAATATGTCTAGTAAATTGTGGTAATTACTCGGGAGAGAGTTACGACACTCAGAGCGCTCATGATCGGTAGAGAAAACTTGGGCGAAATTATAGAAGGCATATCGGGAAGGATTCCGACAATTGGGAAAATCATAACTCTAGACCTCCTTAGTCTTGTCTAAAATTTCATCCTTGTTGGTTGATAGTTTTACTGCTTTCTAGTATTTGTTAGTTAATTAGATAAAATAAACATTATAATCTTTATAATCAGGAAATTATTTGGACTTGTATTTCTTAGCGATATTGAACAACTGTAGTTGAGCCTTAGTTCTCTGTGGGATTAGACTCCGGAGTTGAAAACCGGATTATATTTACTATGACCGCTTAGTCTTTTTATAAAGCATAGTTGGGCGTGATCACATAATTATGGATAAATATACACAGAAACACATAAAAGGATTATCACATAAGCCTATCTGGCATAACTCTCTATTAGTACTACAGTACAAATTAAACTTCACAAAGGAAGAATTTAAACTCATAAATATTTCACCACAAGGACCTCGTCCTTATATAACTTCCCCTGAGGCTTGTAGCCCAGTTTCAATATTTCACATCATATAAAAATGCGAGGATCTCGTCCTCAACTCCGAATCACAAGTATTTGCACATTGTGCCAATTGAAATTTTAATTTCCTTTCTTTCTGCTTTTCAATAAATTTCATAAACATTATTCATTACACATAATGAAACCTCATACTGGTAGGGCATATAATTCATAAAATTTGAATCAACTATTCCGAAACACATCAAACCCACTGTAATGAATAATAAAAATTACTTTTGGACTTATAGCCCTCAATGATGCCCAAAAATAAAAATGACTGACACATGCTCACATCTTCAAATATCCCAACAGGGATAAACATATAAGTGGGTCACAAAATTACAAAGCTAACCCATAAGCGGAGCATAGTAGGAGGACTTACCTCAATATTTAGAACCGAATCAAATTAAGGAAAAAATATCCTTTTATAACAAATCGAGATCGTACCTGTAATGACACCATCTTGTTTAGTGGCCTCAGCCACACTATAGCAATCATATCAATAGGCCGGGCCTCCACCTCTTAGGCGCCTTCTACCCGTCTGTCCTCCATCCCTAACTAGTTGTGCATGTTTGGGTAGTAGCTGCACTAGGTTCATAGTCTAAGTGTTCAGATAAGATCTACCCCTCCCAAGTCTGGGACAATCTCTCATAATGTGCCTAGTATTACCACACTCATAACAGCCCCTCTGAGGTGTCGGCTGCTCGTACTGAGTCTGTGCCGGATAACTGGAATAACCACTGTAATAATCGCGTGTCAGTAGTGCATTATAAGAACTTACTAGAGCATCCCGAGTAATCTGATGTGCGGACTGAGCTGGCCGACTGCTCGAGCCTCTGCTATAATGGGTCCTAGCTGAAATGTAAAATCCACTAAACCCTCCATAGCTTCGAGACCTTTTGGCCTCCTTAGACTCCATTTCCTCGCCTAGAACACCCTCAATCTTCCTCGTAATCTCCACTACTTGTTGAAATGGAGTATTAGTTTGAAACTCTTGAGATATGCATATTTTAATATCATAATCTAGCCCCTCAATGAATCTGCGGACCCACTCTCTGGCTATAGGAACCAAGATAGGTGCATGAAGGACTAACTCACTAAACCTGATAGCATATTCTGACACTGTCATAGTGCCTGACAAAACCGTTCAAACTCTGTGCGCCATGCATCTCGAAGAGTCTGGGGAACAAACTCTTTCAAGAACATTTCCGAAAATTGAGCCCAAGTTGGTGGTGTTGCATCGGCTGGTCTACCTTCTTTATAGATTTTCCACCACTGATACGCTATGCCTGACAGTTGAAATGTAGTAAAGGCAACTCCGCTCACTTCCACAATACCTATGGTGCGGAGAATACAGTGACAACTTTCTAGCAATCCTTGGGCATCCTCTGTAGCCGTGCCACTGAAAGTAGGTGGACTATACCTCTTAAACCTTTCTAGTCTCTCTTGTTCTTCTTCTGATGCCTCTAACCTGACCTCAGGTCGAACCGGAATAACAGGTTTTACCGTTATTATACCCAGAACCTGACCAACGTGAATCGGCTGCTCAAGAGTTGTGGTATGAGTCTGAACTACTCCCCCAATCTGTGAAATATTTGGTGCAACCGAATCAATCCCGCTTGAGTTAATGTACAAAACATTCTCAGGAACTGTGCTAAAGTCTCCTACAGTCTGGGGGTAACAAAAAGTGCTTTTGGTACCTGTCCCCTAACTGGAGCTACTGGCGGCTCCTTAACCGCTGCTCTGACAGGTGCTCCAGTCACGGCACGTGCCCTTCCTCGACCTCTACCTCGGCCCCGGCCTCTACCTCAGCCCTGGCCTCTTGAGCCCTAGCAGTATGTGCTGATGTCTGCTCAGCTAACCCTGTAGCACGTGTCCTCACCATCTGTGAGAGAATAGAGATACAACGGCTCAAATTTCAAATTCAACAAATTCTGCACGAAAGGAATGAAAGAAGTAGAAAATTCCTAACAGTTCTGTAGCCTCTCGAAGATAAGTACAGACGTCTCCGTGCCGATCCGCAAGACTCTACTAGACTCGTTCGTGACTCGTAGAACCTATGAACCTAGAGCTTTGATACCAACTTGTCACGACCCAAAATCCCACCACAGGCGTCGTGATGGCAACTAGTCTCTAAGACTAAGTAAGCCGATTTCCATTACATTTCGAAGCCATTTATTTTTAATATGAATTAAATAGGTAATCAAAACCAATAGCAGAACAATTATGAATATAACAACCTCCCAAGACTAGTAGTATTGAGTCAGAACTCTAACTGAATGCACGAAATAATCTCTAAGATCGAAAACTCAATACTGTTTGAAAAATAAATAACAGTACAATAAAATGGAAACATTCTAAGGGACTGCGACAACCAAGAAGCTCTACCTTGGATCATTGCGATCCCACTCTAATTCTGTCTGATTCCGGTATCTCCAATACCTAGCTCTACACAAACATATGCAGAAGTATAGTATGAGTACACCACGGTCGGTACCTAGTAAGTATCAAGACTAACCTCAGTGGAGTAGATACGAGGTACAGTCAAGACACTCGTCTAATAACCTGGGCAATATAGTATAATAAATAATAGAAAATAAATAATAATAAGGGCAACACAAATCAACGAGTGATATGCCTGGCATGGCAACAAGAATACTATTGATATTGCTCAACAAATAATAAGTACAAGTACACCCAATCAAATCAAGTTCTTCAAATAAATATCTTTCACATATAATTCTTTCAAATAACTCTCTTTCAAATACAATTCTTTCAAATACTACTTTTTAAATAAAAATCCTTCCAAATAAATATTTTGAATATAATTCTTTCAAATAACTCTCTTTCAAATACAATTCTTTCAAATACTACTTTTTAAATAAAAATCCTTCCAAATAAATATTTTGAATATAATTCTTTCAAATAACTCTCTTTCAAATACAATTCTTTCAAATACTACTTTTTAAATAAAAATCCTTCCAAATAAATATTTTGAATATAATTCTTTCAATTAAAAGTCACCGTGTGACACCTCATTTCATAATCATAACAGTACGGGTCTCAGCCATTTTCATATTTTCACGGCACTTCGTACCCATAATTAAAATATCATATTTCCCCGGCACCTCGTGCCCATTTTTCATATCACATCTGCACGGACAATTCACGTGCCAATAATAAAACCATCATATTTTTCCCGACACTTCGTGCCCATATTTCATATTTCAACTGCACAGACAATTCACGTGCCAATATCATCATTGTTTACTCACGACACCTCGTGCCCACATTTCTTTTCATAATCCGCCTGGCAATAGCCACATGCTCCTATTTTCAACATAAATCAAACTATTATCAATTTACCAACAACAAGACAAATTGCACAAGGTATAAAAATAAACACAAGAAAAATCACAATATCACATAAAATCAACAATGTAATCACTCCACATCATCACATATCATCCCTGACAATAGCCACCCTTATCTCTCTTATAGCCACCGTTGTCACTCCTATAGCAGCCTCCCTTATCCCTCCGCCCTGACAATATCAATAGCCACCCTTATCGCTCCTATAGCCACCCTTATCTCTCCTATATCCACCCTTATCGCTTTGCCCAGATAATATTACAACAAATACAACATCAGTGAAATGCCACCCTTATACCCACATAATATTAACAGTGGAATTCCACCCTTATTTTCTTAAAATAACAACTCACACAACACAACAATTTATACGGGAAATTATCACGGCAACATAACAAAATCAATTCATCTCACAATTTTCCCAAAAATAAATTAATTTCACAACACATAGCCGAAGGCTCCACCCAATGTGTATAACACCACAAAAATAATCAACAGAGATAGAAATTATTCAGCATAAAGCAAAGCCTTCATTAATCCAAAATTAGATAATTATATTAACACAACTTCTTAAGCTTGCTTAATTAATTATTTTCATAGGAAAAATTCATAATGAAATTAAATTTCAAGAATATAAAACCATCAAACTCACGGAGTTCACATAAATATAAAGATAACATTCACATCAAATCGTCAGATAAGAACAAATTCAATAAATGCGAAGTGAGGCATGGCAAACAAATGATTAATCCAATTCCAATAAATATCCAATTTACTACACAACATGCCTAATACTTTAACCCAATATATTTTGTACATATAAGCCCGAGTACGTACTCGTCACCTCACGTACATGGCTTTTCACATTTCACAAACGGCACATAAGACTCGATGCCTAAGAGGTAATTCCCCCACTCGAGGTTAGGCAAGACACTTACCTTTTTGAAGTTATGCCGATATTCCAAATCGCCTTCCTGCTTGAATTGACCTCCGTACAACTCAAATCTATCCAATTTAATTGTATAACTTCATTAGAATTCATCGAAAATAAATTCCGGATAATAAAACGTCGACTTAAAAATTTATTCTAAAAAGTCAACAAAAGTCAACGCGGGGACCGCCTCTTGGAACCCGACATATTTTTCATGAAATCCGAACACCCATTTCGATACGAGTTCAACCATACTAATTTTATCGAATTCCTATAACAACTCGATCTCCAAATCTTAAATTTTTGTTTTTTGAAGATTTTGCCAAAATCTTGATTTCTTTCATTAAAATCCGAATTAAACGATGAATATAATCATAGATTCATGAAATAACACTTTAGGATATAGAACACTTAACCCAACCAAGCTTGTGAAAAATCTCTCCAGAATTGCCCAAATCCGAGCCCCAAAAATTCCAAAACGAAATGGCAAAATGACCAAGTTCAATCCCTATGTTTCTGCCCAGTTTTGCACCTGCGGACGAGTTGACGCATCTTCGGAGCCACTTTTGAGAACAAAAATCCGCTTCTGCGGAAGTCCACTGACCGGAGGCCCTCTCACCTGCAGAGTTCTCTTTGCTTCTGCGCAATCGTAGAAGCGATGACCAATTGCGCATTTGCGAAGCTTCTCGCTTTTGCACTCCATGTAACGCATCTGCGATCACGCAGGTGCGAGAAATGTTTTGCACCTACGACCACTGCCCATACCTATCCATTTCTCTCCCGTGACCTCAGCCTCGCTTCTGCGATGGCGCATCTGCGGTCAATTTCATCGCAGATGCGATGACACCAGTGGCTGCCAAAAACCAGCATTCACAAAAATTTTCAAACACCTGAGGACCTCGGGACCTTAACCAATTATACCAACATGTCCCAAAATGCAATACGAACTTAGTTGAGGCTTCAAACCACGTCAAACAATGCCGAAATTACCAATCACTCATCAAATCGAATTATGAGTTTTCAAATCTTCCAACTCCTATAATTTGCGTCGAAACGTATAAAATCAATCCGGATCACTTCAAATTTTGCACACAAGTCATAAATGACGTAATGGAGCTATTCCAATTTCCGGAATCGAAATCTGACCTCGTTATCAAAATCTTCTATTGTCCAACTTTCGCCAAAATGCTTTGAATTATCTTACGGACTTCCAAATCCAAATCTAAACATACGCCTAAATCCGAAATAATCATACGAAGCTATTGACACCATCAAAATTTCATTCTGGAGTTGTTTGCTCAAAAGTCAACTCCCCGGTCAACTCTTTCCATTTAAACTTCTAAACAAGAATTGTTCTTTTAATTAAATTCTGAATCTTCTGAAAATCAAAACTCGACCACACCCGCGGGTCATAATACTTATTACGAAGTTGCTCGAGACCTTATGTCACTAAATGGGGCGTTAGTTCTTAGAACGACAAGTCGGATCGTTACAAATTATAGGAATTAATTCCATATGAAAATACTAATTTTCCAACAAAATCCAAAATTTAATCAAAAATCATTCGTGGGGCCCACATCTCGAAATCTGACGAAGCTCACAAAATCTGACAAACCAATCAATTACGAGTTCACCCATACCAATTTTATCAAATTTCGATAACAACTCGACCTCCAAATCAAAACTTTTTGTTTTTGAAAAGTTTTGCAAAAATCTTGTTTTGTTCCATTTAAATCCGAAATAAATGATGAATATAATCATGGATTTATGAAATATAATCACTTTTGGATATAGGACACTTACCCAAGTTGATGTCGTAAAAAATCCCTTTAGAATCGCCCAAATCCGAGACTCAAAACTCAAAAATGAGTAAAAATGGCTAACTCCCGTTTTAAGCATTCTGCCCAAGCAAGTCGCATGAGTGAAATGCGACATTGCCTGATTTTCGGGCAAATATAAACTTCTACCAGCCTTCATTTAGTCGACCATAACTTTCTGTAAAAATGTCCAAATCATTAATGGTTTAACTTTATGGAAACTAGAATCAAAGGGCTGCAACTTTATGTTTTGATAAGTTTCAGATTCCTTATAAATTTCGAGATATAAGCTTCCAAAGTTGGCTCTACGCATCAGAAATATCTAAAAAACTGCTTTACCAGCCTTCATTAAGTCGACCATACCTTTCGTACAAATGTCCAAATGATTAATGGTTTAACTTTCTGGAAACTAGAATCAAAGAGCTACAACTTTAATGTTTTGAATATTTTCAGATTCCTTATAGATTTCGAGATATAAGCTTCCAAATTCAGCTATGTGATTGCACCAATTGTTGTCCAAAAACAGCTTCTGCAGCAGAAAAATTCCAGCAACTCCTTTTGTCCGAAATCCATTCTGTTAACCTTCCGAAATCCACTTGAGGCCCTCGGGACCTTAAACAAATATACCAACATGTCCCAAAATACAATACGAACTTAGTTGAGGCTTCAAACCATGCCAAACAACGCCGAAATTACGAATCACGCATCGAATCGAATTATGAGTTTTTAAATCTTTCAACTTCTATATTTTGCACTGAAATATATCAAATAAATTCCGATTGACCTTAAATTTTGCAAACAAGTCATAAATAACATAATGGATCTATGAAAATTTTCAGAACTGAATTCTGACTCCAATATCAAAAAGTCAACTCCCCGATCAAACTTCTCAAATATTCAACTTTCGCCATTTCAAGCAAACTTTCACTACGGACTTCCAAAAACTTTTTTGGACACACTCCTAAGTCCAAAATCATCATACAGAACTATTGGAATCATCAAAATTCCATTCCGGGATCGTTTGCTCAAAAGTCAACTTTTCGGTCAACTCTTTCCATTTAAGCTTCAAAAATGAGAATTGTTCTTTAAATTATATTTCGAGTCTTCCGAAAACCAAACTCGACAACACACTCAGGTAATAATACATATTACGAAGCTGCTCGAGACCCTAAGTCACTGAACGGGGTGTAAATTCTAAAAACGACAAGTCGGGTCGTTACAATATTATTGTAAGAACAAGTGATTGGTATAACAGTACTAGAAAACTGCCTAATTTCGTCCAAGAAAACCGACCGATATCGGTCGGAATTTGAGGAAAAGTGACTGATTTCCGATCGCTTTTAATCAATCGAAAAAATAATGGTCGCTAAGGTACTGACCGAAATTGGTTAAACTTTTCCGACCTAAAATGGTCGGTTATTTCAATGCATTGACTGACAACAGAGATAAATGTACCGACCGAAATTGGTCGGTATTAATTAATGTTTTTTAAAATTATTTTTCAAATAGCGACCGACATCAGTCGAAATTTTAAATATATTATAATTTTATAATTATTTGTAAATTATAATAAACTGATCGAAATCGGTCTGTATACTAAATAAATAAATAAATTTAAAAAGACATTTCCGACCGACTTCGGTCGGAAATTTCAAGATCCTGCATATTTCATTTGAAATTTCCGATCGACTTCGGTCAGTTTTCTGGGTAAAAATCGGGCAGAATATGCCTGCTTTTAAACTATACTATCTGCCAATTACAACCAATATCCATCCTATAATGGAAGCATTACATTATTGCCATTCAATCATAATTAACCAACAACAACAACAGTTAACCAACAATAACAATAACAACAATTAACCAACAATAACAATCAACCAACAACAACAATTAACCAATAGCAACCACAACAACAACAAAGATTAATCAACAACAACGCTAATAACAACCACAACCACAATGCTAATAACAACAATGCCAAACACAACCACAACAACAATTATACAAATGTTCAATAACAAAATAATATCAACAATACAATCATCATTAAAAACTATTCCCAACTAAATATTCACAAGTTCAAGACTTTGTTTAGCAATACACACCATTCAATGAGTGTTTTGTATTGCATCATCTCTGTCTTTACTACTAGAACCTTCATCATCGGTATGGTTCGAAGGATCACGACGAGAAGGATTAGCATATGGGGAAGGCTCACGAGACCGGGGAATGAGAAAAGCACCACTAGCAACAAGATTGGCCAGCTGACCTCGAAGGAGATTAAATTGTTGGTCCCTCTTTTCTAGATGAACTTGAAGTGTACTCCTCCACATTAATCTTATAGCGACTCTTTATTTAGAAGATAGAAACATATTAACTACATAATATTACAAACATTAATTTCAAGTTATAGTAGTTATGAAAGTTACATATGCAGTCTCCGCCCGGTCCTCGACCCATCTAGTTTGATCTGTCGGTGCCTTCTTCTTATGGATGTGAGTCTCCATGAAGAACTCATCATGAGTCATCTTCCTCCCATATTTTTTTTCCTACAAATATATTAAACGTGTTAATTAAATTAAAATATATAAATATAGTTCGATAAAAATTGATGTAAATATTTTAAGGAATTACCAGTAGTCTCCACGAAGTCCCATGCTCCTTGCACCCACACATTGCAAGGAGCCACCCTTCTCAGATGCTCAGGTCTTCTTTCCCTGTTCACTCCTCTTCTCGAATTTCTCGGTGGTCCACTGCCTCAACAGATCCTCCCATAAATGCGGTAGAACCCATAAATGCGGTAGAACCCACAAATGCGGTAGAACCCTAGTTTATACAGTAGAAAGAATTTATATAACTAAAATTAACAAATGTGGATAACTAACCTTCAAAGAGAGGAGAGGGGTATGATTTTGGGAGTGGCGTGGAAGTGGAAGTGGCAGTGGCGGAGGAGCAGTGGTGGCGCGACAGTGGTGACGGAGAAGCAATGACGGCGGAGAAATAGCGGTGGTGCAAGAGAGACAAAGTGGGGGGTTTGATTTTGGGTGAGAAGGGAGTGGTGAGGTGATTTGGGAAGGATTTTCGGATGTGGAAGAAAAAGTGAGACAAATAGTAAAGAGAAAAAATGGGAACGAAACCTGTCTAGGTCTGCTCTTAATTAGAAATTTTTGACCGAAATCGATCGGTAATAGATTTTTAAATTGTTTTTATAATTAATTTAATTAACTTCGGTCGGTTTTTGATCCAATTATAATATTTAATATATATCTTTATATATATATATATATATATATATATATATATGTGTGTGTGTGTGTGTGTGTGTGTGTGTTTTAATGACTTAAATATGTGTCTATGTGTTTTGTTTAATTACTTTTATATGTGTGTATGTGTTTTTTTAATTACTTTAGTCGGTCAGTGACTTATTTTAAACCAAAATGTAATTTGTTTAACTGATATACACATACACACACACACACATGTATATTGTAACGACCCGACTTGTCGTTTTAAGAATTAACCCCCCGTTCTGTGACTTAAGGTATCGAGCAGCTTCGTAATATGTATTATGACCCGCGGATGTGGTCGAGTTTGATTTTCGTAAGATTTAGAATTAAATTGAAAGAACAATTTCTATTTAGAAGCTTAAATGGAAAGAGTTGACCGAAGAGTGGACTTTTAAGCAAACGACCCTGGAATGAAATTTTTATGATGTCAATAGTTTTGTATGGTGATTTAATACTTAGGCGTATGTTCGGATTTGGATTTGGAAGTCCGTAGGACAATTCGACGCATTTTGGCGAAAGTTGAAAATAGAAGATTTTTGGAAAGTCCGACCGAAGGTTGAATTTTTTATAACGAGGTCGGATTTTGATTTAGTAAATGAGAATATCTCCATTATGTCAATTGTGACTTGTGTACAAAATTTGAAGTCATTCCGGATTGATTTGATATGTTTCGGCGCAAAATATAGAAGTTGGAAGATTTGAAAACTCAAAATTAGATTCGATGCGCGATTAGTACTTTCGGCGTTGTTTGACGAGGTTTGAAGCCTCAACTAAGTTCGTATTGTATTTTGGTACATTTTGGTATATTTGGTTAAAGTCCCGGAGGCCTCGGACGAGTTTCGGATGGTTAAACGGACCACAATTGTGCTTGAAGGAATTCTGTAATTTTTCCATTCTGCTCCAATCGCACCTGCGATGGAATGGTCCCAGGTGCGTGACCGCAAAAATGACAAAATGGTCGCAGATGCGGCTTGGACTTGTAACGACCTAACTTATCGTTTTAACAATTTACGTTCCGTTTGGTGGCTTAAGGTCTCGAGCAGCTTTGAAATGTGTATTATGACTTGCGAGGGTGGTCAAGTTTTGTTTTCAGATGATTCAGGATTTAATTGAAAGGACAATTCTTATTTTGGAAGCTTAAGTTGAAATAATTGACCGGATTGTGAATTATGTGTAAACTATACCAAAATGAAGATTTGATGATTCCAATAGCTCCGTATCGTGATTTCGGACTTAGGAGCGTGTCCGAAAAATTATTTGGAAGTCCGTAGTGAAATTTTGCTTGAAATGGCGAAAGTTGAAGTTTTGGAAAGTTTGACCGGGGAGTTGACTTTTTGATGTCGGAATCCAGTTCTGAAAATTTTCATATGTCATTTATGACTTGTGTGCAAAATTTGAGGTCAATTAGAATTGATTTGATAGGTTTCGGCATCGAATGTAGAAGTTCGAAATTCGTAAGTTCCTTAAGGATGAATTGGGGTATGATTCATGGTTTTAGCGTTGTTTTATGTGATATGAGGTTTCAACTAAGTTCGTATGATGTTTTAGGACTTGTTAGTGTATTGGGTTGAGGTCCCGAGGGCCTCGGGTGAGTTTCAGAGTGGTTTTGGATCATTTTTAACTACTGGTTCTTTTGACAGCAATGTGCAAAATTTCTGATGCGCGGAGCTAACTTTGAATGCTTATATCTCGAAATCTATAAGGAATCTGGAAATTTTTTGTAACGACCCGCCCGGTTGTTATGAGTCTAATAACTCTTTTTCCCCATTTACTGCTCAAATTATAGTTTACAGTTATTTTATGACTTACCGGGTTAGTTGGTTCGGGTCCGGAAGAAATTCGGAGTTACATGAGACACTTAGCCTCATAATTAACAATTTAAGTTAGAAAAAGTTGACCGGATGAGGACTTATGTGTAAACAACCTCGGATTTGAATTTTTATGATTTCAACAGCTCTGTATGGTGATTTTGGACTTCGGAGCGTGTCCGAAAAATTATTTGGAGGTCCGTAGAGGAATTAGGCTTGAAATGCCGAAAATTTAATTTCTGGTAAGTTTGACCGGGGGGTTGACTTTTTGATATCAGGATCGAAATTCTATTTTTGACAGATTGGAGCTCGGAAAGAGGCAATATTCGAGAGTTTTTCAAGAAAAACAACTGGGTAAGTGTTCTTAACTCCATATTGGTTAAATCACCCAAATCCATGGTTGTTTTTAATATTTAATTGGTAAATTCAGTTGGAAAGTTGTGAAAACCCTCTTGGTTTAATTTGGAGATTTGAGGGTCTAGTTGATGTCGGATTTGAGAAAAATTTATATTGTTGGACTCGTGGTTGAATGGGCGTTCATATTTCATAACTTTTGTTGAGTTCCGAGACGCGGGCCTCATGGGCAATATTTGAGCTAATTTTTGTATTTTTATGGAAGATTAGTATTTTCTAATGGAATGAATTCCAATAATTTTTATTGACTTAATCAAATTATTTGTGACTAGATTTGGGGCATTTGGAGGATAATTTACAAGGAAAAGACATTGCAAAATAAAGCATTTCACGGTTTCAGGTAAGTAACAATTATAAATCTTGTCCTGAGGGTATGAAACCCCAGAATTTTGTGTCATGTGATTTTTTTGGATGTGACGCACATGCTAGGTGACGGGCATGTGGGGGTGCACCGAGGGGATTGTGACTTGGTCCGTCCCGTAGAAACTGTAAAGTTGAATAACTTATTTTTAACTATGTGCTCTCTATGTGTTGTGGAAATTTGACTGTAAGTCATGATAGAAACCATGTTTAGGCTATATGTTGGTACTGTTGGGATCCACAGAGGTCGTGTACATGTTGAACTATCTGATTAATTGTTGTTTTGTACTCAGTCACAATTTACTTGATTATTTTATCCCAGACTTTATTGTTCATTATTGATGCATCATATCATTGTTGTTTGGGATGATTTCATGATTGTTCAGAGCCCGAGAGACTGGAGAGGTTTATGACTGAGCGAGGCCGAAGGCTTGATTGTGAGATATTATACTATAGCACGTGAGTTGTCCATGCAACACGTGAGTTGTCCGTGCGAATCCAAATATTATATTAAGGCACATGAGTTGTCCGTGCAGCACGTAAATTGTCCGCGCGGATCCAGATATTGATATTATAGCACGTGAGTTGTCCGTGCGGATTATAACGCTTAGTTTGTAGGAGCCTCTCCAGAGTCTGTACACCCCCAGTGAGCGCGGGTACCCACTGAGTGTGAGTGCTCAGGGCCGAGAGCTGAGAGCCGAGTGGTTGAGTTGTTGTGAGGAGTTGAGTGATTGTTGCCTAAGAGGCTGAACTTTCTTTCATTGTTGTTGCACTTAGTTGCTATCTGTCATTGTTGTGAAATTCTCTGAAAGATTTTATATCCGGAGTACATGATCTTGAACTCCATAAAACTGATTTGACTTAAACTGCTGGATTTGAAAGCATGTCTATTCTTTGCTGGAATTACTGGAAGTGAACTATAACTGTGTAGCTCGTCACTAACTTCAGTTCCTTATTTATTATTGTTACTTGCTGAGTTGGTTGTACTCATACTACACCCTGCACTGCGTGTGCAGATCCAGGTGTTCCTGGACATAGCAGGTGTTGATTCTTCCGCACAGCTGATGTTTCGGAGATTCTCAGGTAGCTATCGTGTTTCGCAGACCTTGCCTCTCCTTCCCTATCTTCTTTTTTACCGTATTTGGTCTCCGACTGTTATGGACCGTATTTTTCAGACTTGTATTCATAATTAGATGCTCATGTACTCAGTGACACCGTATTTTGGGAAGATGTTTTACCTAGTATTTGTGGGATTTTTCCTTAAGCTTGAAATATTATATTTTCAGACTTAAAAGAAATTGTGGTTTATTGAGATTGTCGGCTTGCCTAGTTTCGAGATAGGCGCCATTACGACAGGTTAAAATTTTGGGTCGTGACACTTTCAAAACATGAAAGTTGTAGCTTTTGGATTCTAGTTTCCGGAATGATAAATCATTCATCATTCAAACATTTTTACAAAACATTATGATCTATTGACTGAAGCAGGGACAGCAGATTTTGGCTACAGCAGTGTGCATTGCCAGAAATTTCGGCTGCATAGGGCTGACTTTGGGAGCTTATATCTCGCAATCTATAAGGAGTTGGGCGATAATCAAAACATGAAAGTTGTAGTCCTTTGTATCTAGTTTGCAGAAATCTAAACCGTTTGGCTGTTGGAATTGAGTACAAGACGTTATGGTTGATACACTGCAAGCTGTCGGGGTAGAGTTTGATGTTTTCAGCATAAGCATGTAATGATCCAAAGGTCCATTTTTAGATCTAGAGATCGAAATTGGATTTCGAGACTTTCGGGATTCGATCGCGTAAGGTTAATTGAGGGCTACTGAGTTTTGTTCTTCGCGATCGCGTGAAGCGGGATACGATCGTGTAGCTTTGAGATTTTGTGACTCGCGAATGCGTGAAGAAGGTCGCGTTCGCGTAGAGTAAGTGGAGCGGAGTAGAAGTCACGCGTTTTGTGCTTTGCGATCATGTGGACTAGTCCGCAATCATGTAAGTCTGTGATTTTGTACATCACGATCGCATGGGAAAGTCCGCAATCGCGTAGGGTTAAATTTGGGCTGTGGAAAACTGTTCTTCGCAATCGCGTGGAAATGTTCGCGATCGCGTAGAGCAAATGACTGGGCAGAGAGTTTAAGTTCTGAAAATGGGACTTCGTCCCATTTTCCATTTTTGACAGATTGGAGCTCGGGAAGAGGCTATTTTCAGGAGTTTTTCAAGGAAAACAACGAGATAAGTGCTCTTAACTCCATATTGGTTAAATTACCCGAATCTATTGTTATTTTTAATATTTAATTGGTAAATTAAGTTGGAAAATTGTGAAAACCCTCTTGGTTTAAATTTGAGATTTGAGGGTCGAGTTGATGTCGGATTGGAGAAAAATTTATATGGTTGGACTCGTGGTTGAATGGGAATTCATATTTTATAACTTTTGTCGGGTTCCGAGACGTGGGCCCCACTGGCAATATTTGAGCTAATTTTCGTATTTTTATGGGAAATTAGTATTTTCTTATGGAATTAATTACAATAAATTTTATTGACTGAATCGAATTATTTGTGGCTAGATTCGAGGCATTTAGAGGCCAATTTACGAGGAAAAGACATTGCAGAATAAAGAATTTCACAGTTTGAGGTAAGTAACAGTTATAAATCTGGTCCTGAGGGTATGAAACCCCAGAATTTCGTGTCATGTGATTATTTTGGAGGTGACGCACATGCTAGGTGACGGGCATGTGGGAGTGCACCGAGGGGATTGTGACTTGGCCCGTCTCGTAGAAACTGTAAAGTTGAATAACTTGTTGTTATCTATGTGCTCTCTATGTGTTGTGGAAATTTAACTGTAAGTCATGATAGAAACCATGTTTAGGCTATATGTTGTTACTGTTGGGATCCACAGAGGTCATGTGTATGTTGAACTATCTGATTAATTGTTATTTTGTACTCAATCATAATTTACTTGATTATTGTATCCCAGTCTATATTGTTTATTATTAATGCATCATATCATTATTGTTTGGGCTGATTTCATGATTTTTGAGAGCCCGAGAGACTGGAGAGGTTTATGACAGAGCGAGGCCGAGGGTCTGATTATGAGATATTATACTATAGCACGTGAGTTGTCTATGCAGCACGTGAGTTGTCCGTGCAGATTCAGATATTATACTATGGCACGTGGGTTGTCCGTGCGGATCTAGATATTGATATTATAGTACGTGAGTTGTCCGTGCGGATTATAGCGCTTGGGCTGTAGGAGCCTCTCCGGAGACTGTACACCCCCCAGTGAGCGCGGCTACCCATTGAGTGTGCGTGCTAAGGGCTTAGAGCTGAGAGCCGAGTGGTTGAGCTGTTGTGAGGAGTTGAGTGATTGTTGCCTAATAGGCTGAACTTGCTTTTCATTTGTTATTGCACTTAGTTGCTATCTTTCGTTGTTGTGAAATTCTCTGAAAGATTTTATATCCGGAGTACATGAACTTGAACTCCATAAAACTGATTTGACTTAACTGCTGGATTTGAAAGCATGTCTATTCTTTGCTGGAATTACTCGAAGTGAACTATAACTGTGTAGCTCGTCACTAACTTCAGTTACTTATTTATTATTGTTGCTTGCTGAGTTGGTTGTACTCATACTACACCCTGCACTTCATGTGCAGATCCAGTTGTTCCCGGACATAGCAGGTGTTGATTCTTCCGCACAGCTGATGTTTCGGAGATTCTCAGGTAGCTGTCGTGTTTCGCAGACCTTGCCTCTCCTTCCCTATCTTCTTTTTTACCGTATTTGGTGTTAGACTGTTATGGACCGTATTTTTCAGACTTGTATTCATAATTAGATGCTCATGTACTCAGTGACACCGTATTTTGGGAAGATGTTTTACCTAGTATTTGTGGGATTTTTCCTTAAGCTTGAAATATTATATTTTCAGACTTAAAAGAAATTGTGGTTTATTGAGATTGTCGGCTTGCCTAGTTTCAAGATAGGCGCCATCACGACAGGTTAAAATTTTGGGTCGTGACATTTTTAAAACATGAAAGTTGTAGCTCTTGGATTCTAGTTTCCGGAATGATAAACCATTCATCATTCAAACATTTGTACAAAACATTATGATCTATTGACTGAAGCTGGGACTACAGATTTTGGCTACAGCAGTGTGCATCGCCAGAAATTTTGGCTGCATAGGGCTGACTTTGGGAGCTTATATCTCGCAATCTATAAGGAGTTGGGCGATGAGCAAAACATGAAAGTTGTATCCCTTTATATCTAGCTTGCAGAAATTTAAACCATTTGGCAGTTGGAATTGAGTACAAAACGTTATGGTTGATACACTGCAAGCTGTCGGGGAAGGGTTTGATGTTTTCATCATAAGCATGTAATGATCCAAAGGTCTATTTTTAGATCTAGAGATTGAAATTGGATTTCGAGACTTTCAGGATTTTGATAATGAATTATAGGAGTGATCTGGAAAGTTTGATCTAATTCCATCAAGTCGCGGTTGGGCTTTTAGCGTGAAACATGAATTAATTGTTTAACGAGCAAAATTGGTATCGCATTTAGAAAATGAGCTCCGAATTGAGTTTCAATTGAACGTGTAGGTTCGTATTATTATTTGTGACTCATATCAACAAGAATCGTCGAATTCCGAGTTCGTATGATGGAGTTAGATCTTTTTTAGTGAAAATAAAACTGTTGGTATAAACAGTTCTGGTGCGCACCTTTAGCAACTAGATTGGACACTTTTCGCGATGGGATTGGACTTTTAGCGACCAGTATAGTGTTTTTTGGACAGAAACTTAAGGATCAAAAATGGTCATTTCCTTCATTTCATTTTGGATTTTTGGAGCACGGTTCTTGGGCGATTTTGAGGATTTCTTCAAGACTTCAACTTGGGTAAGTGTATTATATCCAAAAATGATTATATTTCATAAATCCATGGTTATATTCATCATTTAATCGGATTTAAATGCAAGAAATTGGGATTTTTGCAAAATCTTTCAAAAACGGAAATTTTAGATTTGGAGGCCGAGTTGTTATCGGAATTTGATAAAATTGGTATGGGTGGACTCGTAATTGAATCGGTTGTCGGATTTTGTGAGTTTCATTAGATTCCGAGACGTGGGCCCCACAGGCAATTGTTGAGTTAAATTTCAGATTTTGTTGGGAAATTAGTATTTTCATATGAAATTAATTCTATAATTAGTATTGACTGAATTGAATTAATTTGGATAGATTTGATCTGTCTGGAGGTCAATTCAAGCAAGAAGATAATTTTGGAATATCGTCCTAACTTCAAAAAAAGTAAGTATCTTGCCTAACCTTGAGTAGGTGAAACCCCTTAGGCATCGAGTCTTATGTGCCATTTGTGAAATGTGAAAATCCGTGTATGCGGGGTGACGAGTACGTACTCGGGCTTATATGTGTAAATTTTATTGGGTTAAAGTCTTAGGCATTATTGTGTAGTAAATCGGATAAATGCTGGCATTTATTAAATCATCTATTTGCCATGCCTCAATCCTTGTTTGTTGAATGTTTTTTATATGACAATTTGATGTGATTGTTACTTGAATATTTATGTAAATTCCGTGAGTTAGTTGATTTGATATTTCCTGGAAATAATTATATTATGGATTTTTCTATCTATAAATAATTAATGAACTAAGTTTAAACTGAGGCGTTAATATAATAATCAAGAATTTACATTAATGAAGGTGTTGCCCTATACTGAGTATTTTCTATCTCTGTTGATTGTTTTTGAGGTTTTATATACGTTGTGTGGAGCCTTCGGCTATTTTTGAGAAATTTATTGATTTTACTATATCATTGGAATTGGTTGTGATTGTTGGGCAAATTGTGATAGGAATTGATTGTGTTGTATTGTTGTGATAATATACTGTGTAAATTATTGTGTGATTTGAGTTATTATTATGAGGATATAAGGGTGGAATTTCACTGTTGATATTATGTGGGTATAAGGGTGGCATTTCATCGTGGTTATGTATGTTGGGATATTGTCTGGGCGGAGTAATAAGGGGGCTATTATACGAAGCGATAAGAGTGGCTATAGGAGCGATAAGGGTGGATATTGATATTGTTAGGGTAGAGGGATAAGGGAGGCTATTATAGGAGTGATAAGGGTGGCTATTGTCAGGGATGATACGTGATGATACGTGGTTATTGTGTTGGTAAATTTTATGTGATGATGTGGGGTTATTGCGTTAGTAATTTTCATGTGATGTTGTGATTTTTCTTGTGTTTATTTTTATATCTTGTGCATTTTGTCTTGTTGTTGGTAAATTGATAATAGTCTGATATATGTTGGAATTGAGAGCCTCTGGTTATTGCCAGGCGGATTATGAAATGAAATGTGGGCATGAGGTGCCATGAGTAAATAATGATGATATTGGCACGTGAACTGTCTGTGCAGTTGTGATATGAATTGTGGGCACGAAGTGCCGTGAGTAAATAATGATGATATTGGCACGTGAATTGTTTGTGCAGTTATGATATGAAATGTGGGCACGAGGTGTCATGGTTAAATGATGATGATATTTGGCACGTAAGTTTTCCGTGCGGTTGTGATAGAGAAATTAGCACGAGGTGCCGTGGAAATATGAAAGTGGGATGAGACCCGTATTTTATGATTTTGAAATGCTGTGTCACATGGTGACTTTTATTCGAAAGAGATTTATTTGAGAGAATTTTATTTGAAAGAGATTTATTTGAAAGTATTATATCTAAAGATTTTTATTTGAAAAACATATAGGCGAAAGATTTATATTGGAAGGACTTGATTAATTGGTTGTACTTGTATTCATTATTTGTTGCGCAATATTTATGGTGTTCTTGTTGCCCTGTTGTGTATATCACTGGTTGATTATTTTTTCCATCATTGATATTTGTTTCCTATTATTTTTGTATACTATATTGCACATGTTATTAGACTAGTGAGTGTGTCGACTGTACCTCGTCACTACTCCAGTGAGGTTAGTCTTGATATTTACTGGGTACCAACCGTGGTGTACTCATACTACACTTCTGCATATTTTTGTGTAGAGCCACGTATTGGAGCTATCGGACTCGGACAGAGTTAGAGTGTGATCGTAATGATTCAAGGTAGAGCTGCTTGGTCGTCGCAGTCCCTTGGAGTCTTTCCATTTTATTGTAGTGTTAGTTATTAATCAAACAGTATTGAGCATTCGATCCTTAAGATCATTTCATGTATTCAGTTAGAGTTCGTGACTCGGTATTACCAGTCTTGGGAGGTTGTTTGTAATTATTTCTGTTGTTAGTTTCCATTTTAAAAATAAAATTGGCTTGAATTATAATTATAATCGGCTTACTTAGTCTTAGAGACTAAGTGCTATCATGACGCCTGTGGTGGGATTTTGGGTCGTGACAGGACTGGAATGGGCAGAGGTCGCAGGTGCGATGCATTTTCTGCACCTGCGTGACCGCAGAAGCGGAAGTTCTTCCGTAGGTGCGAGAGGGCAGTGTCTAGTGGACTTCTGCAGAAGCGAGTTTTTTCTGGCAAAAGCAGCTCCGCAGATGCGGCGATGCGTCCGCAGGTGCAAAACTGGGCAGAAACATTTAAGGACCAAAAATGGTCATTTTGCCATTTTCGATTGGGATTTTGGAGCTCAGGTTTTAGGTGATTTTGGAGGAGTTCTCAAGACTTTGACTTGGGTAAGTGTCTTATATCCCAAAGTGTTTATATTTCATGAATCTATGATTATATTCATCGTTTGATTCGTATTTAAATGGAAAAAATCAAGATTTTTGCAAAATCTTTCAAAAACAAAAATTTAAGATTTAGAGGCCGAGTTGTTATTGAAATTCGATAAAATTGGTATGGTTGAACTCGTATCGGAACGGGTATTCGGATTTCATGAAATTTATGCCAGGTTCCAAGAGGCGGGCCCCGCGTTGGCTTTTGTTGACTTTTTGGAATAAAATTTTATTCGACATATTATTATTCGAAATTGTTCTGATGAACTTTAATGAGGTTATACAATTAATTTGGATAGATTTGAGAGGTCCTGAGCTCAATTCAAGCAAGAAGGCGATTTTAAAATATCGACATAACTTCAAAAAGGTAAGTATCTTACCCAACCTCGAGTGGGGGAATTATCCCTTAGGCATCGAGTCTTATGTGCCATTTGTGAAATGTGAAAAGCCGTATACGCGAGGCGACGAGTACGTACTATGGCTTATATGTGTAAAATGTATTGAGTTAAAGTCTTGGACATATTGTGTAGTAAATTGGATAATTATTGGCTTTTATAAAATCATCTACTTGCCATGCCTCAATTCGCGTTTTGTTGAATTTGTTTTTGTATGATAATTTGAGGTGATTATTACTTGTATATTTATGTGGATTCCGTGAATTTAATGATTTGATATTTCTTGGAATTTAATTTCATTATGAATTTTCCATCTCAAATAATTAATTAAACAAGCTTAAGAAGGAGTGTTAGTATAATTATCAAAAATTTGGATTAATGAAGGCGTTTCCATATGCTGATTATTTTTCTATCGTTGTTGATTGTTTTTAAGGTTCTATATACATTGTGTGGAGCCTTGGACTTTTTGTTGTGAAATAAATTGATTTTGTTATATCTTTGGAATTGGTCGTGGCCATTGGGAAAATCGTAATATGAATTAATTTTGTTATGTTGCCGTGAGAATATTCCGTGCAAATTGTAGTGCTATTTGAGTTATTATTTTAAGGATATAAGGGAGGCATTCCACTGTTGATATAATGTGGGTATAAGGGTGGCATTTCACTATTGTTGTGTGTGTTGGGGTATTGTTTGGGCGGAGCGATAAGGTTTGCTATAGGAGAGATAAGGGTGGCTATAGGAGAGATAAAGGTGGATATAGGAGTGATAAAGGTGTCTATTGATATTGTCAGGGCTGAGGGATAAGGGAGGCTATTATAGGAGTGATAAGGGTGGCTATTATCAGGGATGATATGTGATGATGTGGAGTGGCTGCATTGGTGATTTTTTGTCAGGACCCAAAATTCTAACCTGTCGTGATGGCGCCTATCTCAATACTAGGCAAGCTGAAAATCTCATTAAACCACAAATTCTTTTTAAGTATGAAAATATAATATTTAAATACAATACATAATCCCACAAATACTGATACAAACACTCCCCAAAACCTGGTGTCACTGAGTACATGAGCATCTAATATGGGTACAAATATGGAACATAAGGTCTATAAGAGTCTAACACCAAAATACAGTAAACAAGGAGATAGGAAAAGAGAGAAGTCTGCGAAACACGGCAGCTACCTCTGAATCTCCGAAAAATCTATTGTACGGAAGAATCAACACCCGCTATGTCCAGAACACCTGGGTCTGCACACGAAGTGCAGGATATAGTATGGGTACAACCAACTTAGCAAGTAACATAATAAATAAGGAATTGAAGATAGTGACGAGCTACACAGTTATAGTTCATTTTTAGTAATTCCAGCAAAGAATATACATGCTTTCAAATCCAACATTTTAAGTCAAATCAATTCTATACAATTCAAGTTCATGTATTCCTGATATAAAATCTTTCAGAAAATTTCACAACAATGACAGATAGCAACTAAGGGCAACAATAAATGAAAAGCAAGTACAGCCTCTCAGGACAACAATCACTCGCCGGGCTCCCAGCCCTTAACACTCACACTCGATGGGTACCCGCACTCACTGGGGGTGTATAGACTCCGGAGGGGCTCCTACAGCCCAAGCTCTATAATCTGCATGAACAACTCACATGTTGCACGGACAACTCACGTGCCATACTATAAATAACTGGATCTGCACGGCCAACTCACGTGCTGCACGACCAACTCAAGTTCTATAGTATAATATAAGGATCCGCACGGCCAACTCACGTGCTGCATGGCCAACTCACGTGCTATAGTATAATATAAGGATCTGCACGGCCAACTCACGTGTTGCACGGACAACTCGCGTGCTATAGTATCAATATCTCACAATCAGGCCCTCGACCTCACTCAGTCATAAATCTCTCCAGTCTCTCGAGCTCTCAATAATCATGAAATCATCCCAAACAACAATGATATGATGTATCAATTATAATAACAGAGAGTGAGATAAAATGTGCAAGTAAAAACTGAGACTGAGTATATATAGCATTTAGTAGGCAATTCAACAAGTACGCGACCTCTGTGGGTCCCAACAGTACTATCACATAGCCTAAGCATGATTTCTAACATGATTTACAGTCAAATTTTATCAACGCATAGAGAGCATATGGCTAACAACAAATTATTCAACTTTATAGTTTCCTGGACGGACCAAGTCATAATCCCCTCGGTGCACGCCCAGACGCCCGTCACCTAGCATGTGCGTCACCTCCAAAATAATCATATGATACCAAAATCCGGGGTTTCATACTCTGAGGACCAGATTTAAAGTTGTTACTTACCTCAAAGCGTGAAATTCTTTTACTCTGCGATGCCTTTGCCTCGTAAATCGGCCTCTGAATGCCTCAAATCTAGTCACAAATAATTCATTTCAGTCAATAAAATGTATTGAAATTAATTCCATATGAAAATACATTTTTTCATAAAAATCCGAATATTAGCTCAAAGATCACTCGTGGGGCCCACGTCTCGGAACTCGATACAAGTTACAAAATCTAAAAGCCCATTTAACCACAAGTCTACCCATACTAATTTTATCAAAATCCGACCCCAACTCGACCCTCAAATCTTAAATTTAAACTAAGAGGGTTTTCAAACTTTTCCAACTTACTTCACCAATTAAATGATAAAAACAACCATGGAGTCGGGTAATTTAACCAATATTGAGTTAAGAACACTTACCCCGTTGTTTTCCTTGAAAAACTCCCGAAAATTGCCTTTTCTCGAGCTCAAATTCGTCAAAAACTGAAAATAGGATGAATTTCAGAACTTAAACTCTCTGCCCAGACATTTGCTCTATGCGATCGCGAGCATTCCCACGCGATCGTGAAGAACAATTTTTCATCGCCCAGATTTAATTCTACGCGATTGCGGACTTTCCCACACGATCGCGATTTACAACATCACAGACCTACGCGATAGGTCCATACCGGTCAACTTTTCTAACTTAAGTTTTCAATTATAAGACTAAGTGTCTCATTTCACCCCGAATTCCTTCCGGACCCGAACCAACTAACCTGATAAGTCATAAATCAATTGTAAGGCATAAATTGAGAAGTAAATGGGGGGAACCAGGTTATAATACTCAAAACGACCGGCCGGGTCGTTACATTCTCCCCCTCTTAAACAAACATTTGTCCTCGAACGGGTTTAGGATAATACATGGAATCTCAAATAAGTGTGGATATTTGCTCCACATCTCCTGCTCAATCTCCCTAGTAGCTTCTCCGGCTGGTTGGCCTTTCCACTGCACCTTCACTGAGGCTATGCTCTTTCACCTCAGCTGCACTGTGCAGAAATCCAGAATATGAGACAGATCCTCAACATATTTTTGGAGCATGGATACATAGAACACTGGATGAACACCTCCAATTTTCTTAAGTATCTCAAAAGGCCCAATATACCGAGGGTCCAACTTGCCTTTCTTCCCGAATCTCAACACACCCTTCATGGGTGAAATCTTGAGCAAAACCTTCTCCCCAACCATGTGAACAACATCACGAACCTTCCTATCGGCATAACTCTTCTGTCTAGACTTTGTCGTGCGAAGCCGTTCCTGAATTACTTTTACCTTCTCTAAAACACCTGAACCAAGTCAGTATCCAATAGCCTAGCCTCACCCGGCTCAAACCAACCCACCGGGGACCGACACTGTATCCCATATAAAGCTTCGTACGGAGCCATCTGAATGCTTGACTGGTAGCTATTACTATAAGCAAACTCCGCGAGTGGCAGAAATTGATCCCAAGAACCCTCAAAATCAATGACACAAGCGCGTAGCATATCCGCCAATATTTGAATAGTGCACTTGGATTGTCCGTTTGAGGGTGAAATGCTGTACTCAACTGAACCTGTTTGCCCAATTTTTGTTGCACTGCCCTCCAAAACTGTGAGGTAAATTGCATACCCCGATCTGAAATAATGGATACCGGCACACCGTGAAGGCGAACAATCTCACAAATATAAATCCTAGCCAAACGCTCCGATGAATAATTAGTACCAACTGGAATAAAATGTGCGAACTTGGTCAGCCGATCTATAATCACCCAAGCATCAGACTTTCTCAAGGTCCGTGGGAGCCTATCTACGAAATCCATGGTAATACGCTCCCACTTCCACTCCGGAATTTCAAGTCTCTGAAGCAATCCTCACGGTATCTGATGTTCATACTTTACTGGTTGACAATTTAGGCACCGAGCTACAAACCTAACTATATCTTTCTTCGTCCGCCTCCACCAATAGTGTTGCCTCAAATCCTGCTACATCTTCGCGGCACCTGGATGAATGGAGTACCGCGAACTGTGAGCTTCCTGGAGAATCAACTCATGCAAACCATCTACATTAGGCACACATAATCTGCCCTGCATCCGTAATACACCGTAATCTCCAATAGTGACTTCCTTGGCATAACCGTGTTGAACCGTGTCCTTAAGGACAAGCAGGTGCGGGTCATCATACTGACGTTCTCTAATACGGTCATACAGAGAAGACTGGGAAACTACACAAGCCAAAACTCGATTCATCTCCGAAATATCCAATCTAACAAACTGATTAGCCAAGGCCTAAACATCCAAGACTAAAGGCCTCTTTGCCACCGGTAAGTATGCTAAACTGCCCAAACTCTCCGCCTTACAACTCAAGGCATCGTCCACTACATTGGCCTTTCCGGGATGATAGAGAATGGTGATATCATAATCCTTAAGCAACTCTAACCACCTTCACTGCCGCAAATTAAGATCTTTCTGTTTGAACAGATGTTGTAGACTCCGATGAGCGGTATATACCTCCCACTGGACACCGTATAAGTAATGCTCCCAAATTTTCAAGGCATGAACAATAGATGCTAAATCAAGATCATGGACTAGATAATTCTTCTCATGTACCCTTAACTGCCTGGACGCGTAGGCAATCACCCTACAGTCTTGCATCAGCACTGCGCTGAGACCAATACACGACGCGTCACAATACACAGTATAAGACTCTGAACCTGTAGGCAACACCAATATTGGAGTTGTAGTTAAAGCTGTTTTGAGCTTCTGAAAACTCTCTTCACACTCATCTGACCACCTGAACGGAGCACCTTTCTGGGCTAATTTAGTCATAGGCGATGCAATAGAGGAGAAACCCTCCACAAAGCGACGATAATAACCGGCCAAGCCGAGAAAATTCCGAATCTCAGTAACTGAAGATGGTCTGGGCCAATTCTGAACCGCCTCTATTTTCTTCGGATCCACCTTAATTCCTTCACTGGACATTATATGTCCCAATAATGCCACCGAACTAAACCAGAACTCACACTTAGAGAATTTAGCATAAAGTTTCTCCTCTCTCAGCTTCTGTAATACAATACCCAAGTGTTGTGCATGGTCCTCCTGGCTACGTGAGTACACCAGAATATCATCAATAAATACTACTACAAATAAATCAAGATACGGTTGGAACACACTATTATTTAAATGCATAAATATTGCAGGGGCATTGGTTAGCCCAGAAGACATCACAAGAAATTAATATTGGCCATAACGAGTCCTGAATGTTGTCTTTAGAATATCCGAATCCCAAATTTTCAACTGGTGATACCCAGACCTCAAATCAATTTTTGAGAACACCCTCGCTCCCTAAAGCTGGTCAAATAAGTCATCAATACGCGGCAAGGGATTTCTTTTCTTGATTGTAACTTTGTTCAACTGCCTATAATCGATGCACATCCGCATAGTACCATCTTTTGTTTTCACAAACGAAACCGGTGCACCCCAAGGAGACACACTAGGCCTAATAAACCCCTTTTCAAGGAGTTCCCGAAGATGCTCTTTCAATTCTTTTAACTCAGCTAGTGCCATACGATACAGAGGAATAGAAATGGGCTGAGTGCCCTGCACCAAGTCAATACCCAAATCAATATCCCTGTCGGGTGGCATACCCGACAGGTCTGCAAGAAATACATCCGGAAAGTCTCGCACGACCGGTACTGAATCAATAATAGGAGTATCTGCATCAACATCTCTCACCAAGGCCAAATATGACTAGCATCCCTTTCCATCCATACGTTGGGCCTTCAAATAAGAAATTACCCAACCAGGAACAAGATTTAGAGAACCCCTCCATTCAACCTTTGGCAACCCTGGCATTATCAACGTCACGATATTTGCGTGACAGTCTAGAATAGCACGACATGGAGAAAACCAATCCATACCCAGGATTACATCGAAATCAACCATACCGAGTAATAAGAGATCAACTCGTCTCCAATTCCCCAATAGTTACCACACACGACCGATACACATGATCCACAATAATAATATCTCCCACCAGTGTAGATACACAAACAGGTAAAACTAAGGACTCATAAGACATATCCAGATAATGAGCAAAATATGATGATACATATGAATAAGTGGAACCATGGTCAAATAATATAAAAGCCTCCCTGTGGCACACTGAAACAATACATGTGATCAATGCATCTGAGGCAACAGCATCTGACCTGGCAGGAAAAGCATAGAATCGAGCCTGCCCGCCACCTGATCGACCTCCCCCTCTTGGGCGACCCGTAGCTGCCTGACCCCCACCCCGAGCTGGCTGGCGGGTGGTGGAACTGTTAGTGCCGGTGCCGTCAGTCGAGGACTTCGCTGTGGAGTCCCACTCAACAGCCTAGGACACTCTCTCTTGAAATCACCAAATTCTCTACACTCGAAACAAGCCCTCCTCTAACGGAACTGCTGCTCCTGATAACCCGAGGAATTACTTGCAGAAGCCGCAGCGGACGAGGAATGATGAGAACTCTGTACTAGTTGTGCACTGAATGAATTGTGGCCTGAGTGTGCACTGTAAGAATCGTGGCTAGCTGATGCACCACGATGAATTAGACGACCTGTCTAAGCGTGTCTGTAAGAACGACCCCTACCGCGGTAAAACTAAACCCCTGAAGGAACACCGTTGTAATCACCTGGACCACTAGGCCTCTTAGCCTCTCTCTTTCCACGTTCCTTGCTACGAACCATCTCTATCTGCCGAGCAATGTCCATTACCTCATCAAAAGTAGCACCAGATGCTCTCTCCCTAGTTATAAGTAACCGTAGATGATATGTGAGGCCATCAATTAACCTCTTAATCCTCTCCTTATCAGTGGGAACCAACCATACTACGTGACAAGCCAACTCAAAAAATCTCATCTCGTACTGCGACACGGACATATCACCCTGGCGAAGCTACTCAAACTATCTGGGCAGCTCTTCTTTGCGGGAGTGAGGCACAAACTTCTCCAAAAAGACCACGGAGAACTGCTGCCAAGTAAGGGGTGCTGCGCTAACAGGCCTACCATCTGAGTGCAGCCCCAGAAAACTGAAAAGTAGTGAATGAGACCCCACTGGTCTCCAGAATACCCGCAGTCTGAAGCATCCGTTGACACATATCCAGAAAAAACCTGAGCATCCTCTGACTCAGTACCACTAAATTGTGGAGGTCTAAGCCTCTCAAATCTCTCAAGTTTCCTCTGCTCATCATCTGCCATAACAGGAACTACCGGGGCCTGAACAGCTATAACTGGCTGGGCTGGTAATGCCCCCGATATATGAAGTCCATGTACTACCTGGTCTGGAGTACGAGCAACAGGGGTATGAGTACCTCCCCCGGTATGAGCCAAAACCACCTGAGCCAGACCAGTGCAAGCTGCCACTATCTAGGCCAAAGTCTTCTAAAGGCCTGGAATCTCAATGGGCACAGCTGGTGCCTGAGCTGATCTTGTCGGCTAAGCTATATCTGGAATCTACCCCTGAGTTGGACGACTGTTGGTACTACAGGTGCTGGTCCAACTGTGGTACGAGCTACACCTCGACCTCTACCTCGACCTCAACCTCTACCACGGCCCCAGCCTCTCGCGGCCCTAACTGGTGGCACTGGTGGCTGACCGTCCGATCCGGTAGTACGTGTTCTTACCATCTGTGAGAGAATAGAATAACAGAAATGTAGTTTCCGGAATCAACAAATTCGCACGACAGAATATAAGAAAGTGAAATTTTCCTAAGGGTTCTGCAGCCTCTTGAAGATAAGTACAGACGTCTCCGTACCGAAACGCAAGACTCCGCTAAACCTACTCACGACTCGTGAGACCAATGTAACCTAGTTCTCTGATACCCACTTATCACGGTCCAAAATCCTAACCTGTCGTGATGGCGCCTATCTCAATACTAGGCAAGCCGAAAATCTCATTAAACCACAAATTCTTTTAAGTCTGAAAATATAATATTTAAATACAATACATAATCCCACAAATACTGATACGAACACTCCCCAAAGCCTGGTGTCACTGAGTACATGAGCATCTAATATAGGTATAAATCTGTAACATAAGGTCTATAATAGTCTAAGACCAAAATATAGTAAACAAGGAGACAGGGAAAGAGAGACAAGATCTACGAAATATGGCAGCTACCTCTGAATCTCTGAAAAATCAGTTGCACGGAAGAATCAACACCCGCTATATCCAGGAATACCTGGGTCTGCACACGAAGTGCAGGGTATAGTATGAGTACAACCAACTCAGCAAGTAACAATAATAAATAAGGAATTTAAGATAGTGACGAGCTACACAGTTATAATTCATTTTCAGTAATTCTAGCAAATAATAGACATGCTTTCAAATCCAGCATTTTAAGTCAAGTCAATTCTATACAGTTCGAGTTCATATATTCCGGATATAAAATCTTTCAAAAGATTTCACAATAATGATAGATAGCAACTAAGTGCAACAACAAAAGAAAAGCAAGTACAACCTCTCAGGACAACAATCACTCCTTGGGCTCCCAGCCCTCAACACTCACACTCAATGGGTACCCATGCTCACTGGAGGTGTACAGACTCCGGAGGGGTTCCTACAGCCCAAGCTCTATAATCTGCACGGACAACTCACGTGCCATAATATAAATATCTAGATCCGCACGGCCAACTCACGTGCTATAGTATAACATAAGGATCCGCACGGCCAACTCACGTGCTGCATGGCCAACTCACGTGCTATAGTATAATATAAGGATCTGCATGACCTACTCACGTGCTGCACGGACAACTCACGTGCTATAGTATCAATATCTCATAATGAGGCCCTCGGCCTCACTCAGTCATAAATCTCTCCAGTCTCTCGGGCTCTCAGTAATCATGAAATCAGCCCAAACAACAATGATATGATGTAACAATAATAATAACAGAGAGTGAGATAAAATGTGCAAGTAAAAATTGAGACTTAGTACATATAGCATTTAGCAGGCAATTCAACAAGTACGCGACCTCTGTGGGTCCCAACAGTACTATCACATAGTCTAAGCATGATTTCTAACATGATTTACAGTCAAACTTTATCAACAAATAGAGAGCATATATCTAACAACAAATTATTCAACTTTACAGTTTTCTGGGACAGACCAAGTCACAATCCCCTCGGTGCACGCCCACATGCCCGTCACCTAGCATGTGCGCCACCTCCAAAATAATCACATGATACCAAAATCCGGTGTTTCATACCCTTAGAACCACATTTAAAATTGTTACTTACCTCAAAACGTAAAATTCTTTTACTCTGCGATGCCTTTGCCTCGTAAATCGGCCTCCGAGTGCCTCGAATCTAGTCACAAATAATTTATTTCAGTATGAAAATATAATTTTCAATAAAACTCCGAATATTAGCTCAAAGATCGCCCGTGGGGCTCACGTCTCAAAACTCGACAAAAGTTATAAAATCCAAAAGCCCATTCAACCACGAGTTTACCCATACCAATTTTATCAAAATCCGACCCCAACTCGACCCTCATATCTTCAATTTAAACGAAGAGGGTTTTTAAACCTTTCCAACTTAATTCACCAATTAAATAATAAAGCCAACTATGGATTCGGGTAATTTAGTCAATATTGAGTTAAGAACACTTACCCCGTTGTATTCCTTGAAAAACTCCCGAAAATCGCCTCTTCCCTAGCTCAAATCCATCAAAAATTTTCATAACTTAAACTCTCTGCCCAGAAATTTGCTCTATGAAATCGCGAACATTCTCACGCGATTGCGAAGAACAATTTTCCATTGCCCAGATTTAATTCTACGCGATCGCGGACTTTTCCACGCGATCGCGATTTACAACATCACAGACCTATGCGATTGCGGACCAAACCACACGATCGTGAAGCACAAATGCGTGATTTCCATTTCTGCCCAATTTCCTCTACGCGAACGCGACCTTCTTCACGCGTTCGCGAATAACAAACTCACATAGCTACGTGATCGCGTCCCGCTTCGCACGATCGCGAAGCACAAAATGTCACTGCCTCACATTAACCCTACGCGATCGCAGATATCCCTACGCGATCGCATAGAACAAAACCCCCACTGACCAACTAAGCCTACACGATCGCAGACGCATTCACGCGATCGCGTAGAAGGAAAACAACATCAGATATCAGAAATTCCAGCAGTTGTTCAAGTCCAAATTGTTTATCCGTTAACCATCCAAAACTCATCCGTGCCCCTCGGGACCTCAACCAAATATACCAACAAGTCCTAAAACATCATACAAACTTAGTCGAACCCTCAAATCACCTCAAACAATGCTAAAACCATGAATTACACCCCAATTCAAGCGTAATGAACTTTCAAATTTCAAGTTTCTACAAACGACTCCGGAACCTATCAATTCACGTCCGAGTGACCTCAAATTTGGAACACAAGTCATAAATGACATATCGGAGGTATTCAAATTTTCAGAATCAGAATCCGACCCCGATATCAAAAAGTCAACCCCCCCCCCGATCAAACTTTCCAAAAATTCAACTTTCGGCATATCAAGCCTTATTTCACTACGGACCTCCAAATAATTTTTTGGACACGCTCCTAAGTCCAAAATCACCATATGGAGCTATTGGAATTAACAGAATTTGAATCCAAGGTCGTTTACACATAGGTCCATATCCGGTCAACGTTTCTAACTTAAATTTTCAATTATAAGACTAAGTGTCTCATTTCACCCTGAATTCCTTCCGGACCCAAGCTAATTAACCGGTAAGTCATAAATCAATTATAAGGCATAAATTGAGTAGTAAATGGGGGAACGGGGTTATAATACTCAAAACGATCGGCCGGGTCGTTACATTCTCCCGCTCTTAAACAAATATTTGTCCTCGAACCAGCTTAGAAAAATACCTGGAGTCTCAAATAAGTGTTGATATTCGCTCCGCATCTCCTGCTCAATATCCCAAGTAGCTTCTCCGACTGGTTGGCCTTTCCACTGTACCTTCACTGATGCTATGCTCTTTGACCTCAACTTTCGAACCTGTCGGTCTAAAATAGCCACAGGCTCCACATCATAAGTCAAATTACCGTCCAGCTACACTGTGCTGAAATCCAGAATATGAGACAGATCCCCGACATATTTTCGGAGCATGGATACATGGAACGCTGAATGAACACCTGATAGACTAGGTGGCAAAGCAAGTTCATAAGCCACATCTCTATTTTTCTTAAGTATCGCAAAAGCCCCAATATACCAAGGGTTCAACATGCCTTTCTTCCCGAACCTCAACACACCCTTCATGGGCGAAATCTTGACAAACCCGTCTCCCTAACCATGTGAACAACATCACAAAACTTCCTATCGGCATAACTCTCCTGTCTAGACTGTGCCGTGCGAAGCAATTTCTGAATTACTTTGACCTTCTCCAAAGCACCCTGAACCAAGTTAGTACCCAATAGCCTAGCCTCACCCAGCTCAAACCAACCCACCGGGGACCGACACCGTCACCCATAAAAAGCTTCATACGGAGCCATCTAAATGGTTGACTGATAGATATTACTATAATCAAACTCCGTGAGTGGAAGAAATTGATACCAAGAAACCCCAAAATCAATGACACAAGTGCGTAGCATATACTCCAATATTTGAATAGTGCGCTCGGACTGTCCGTTTGAGGGTGAAATGTTGTACTCAACTGAACCTGTTTGCCCAATTTTCGTTGCACTGCCCTCCAAAACTATGAGGTAAATTGCGTACCCAAATCTGAAATAATGGACACCGGCACACCGTAAAGGCGAACAATCTCGCGAATATAAATCCCAGCCAACCGCTCCAAAGAATAATTAGTACCAACTGGAATAAAATGTGCGAACTTGGTCAGCCGATCTACAATCACCCAAACAGCATCAAACTTTCTTAAGGTCCGTGGGAGCCCAACTACGAAATCCATGGTAATACGCTCCCACTTCCACTCCAAAATTTCAAGTCTCTAAAGCAATCCTCCTGGTATCTGATGTTCATACTTTACCTGTTGACAATTTAGGCACCGAACTACAAACCCAACTATATCTTTCTTCGTCCGCCTCCACCAATAGTGCTGCCTCAAATCCTGATACATCTTCGCAGCACCTGGATGAATGGAGTACCGCGAACTATGAGCTTCCTGGAGAATCAACTCACGCAAGCCATCTACATTAGGCACACATAGTCTGCCCTGCATCCGTAATACACCATCATCTCCGATAGTGACTTCCTTGGCATCACCGTGCTGAACCATGTCCTTAAGGACAAGCAGGTGTGGGTCATCATACTAACGTTCTCTAATACAGTCATACAGAGAAGATTGGGAAACCACACAAGCCAAAACTCGATTCGTCTCCGAAATATCCAATTTAACAAACTGATTGGCCAAGGCCTGAACATCCAAGGCTAAAAGGCCTCTCTCCCACCGGTAAGTATGCTAAGCTGCCCAAACTCTCCGCCTTACAACTCAAGGCATCGGTCACTACATTGGCCTTTCCGGGATGATAGACAATGGTGATATCATAATCCTTAAGCAACTCTAACCACCTTCGCTACCGCAAATTAAGATCTTTCTGTTAGAACAGATGTTATAGACTCCGATGATCCGTATATACCTCACACTGGACACCGTATAAGTAATGCCGCCAAATTTTCAAGGCATGAACAATAGATGCTAACTCAAGATCGTGGACTGGATAATTCTTCTAATGTACCCTTCACTGCTTGGATGCATAGGAAATCACACTACCGTCTAGCATCAGCACTGCGCCGAGACTAATACGCGACACATCACAATACACAGTGTAAGACTTTGAACATGTAGGCAACACCAACACTAGAGTTGTAGTCAATGTTGTTTTGAGCTTCTGAAAACTCTCTTCACACTTATCCGACCACCTGAACGGAGCACCTTTCTGGGTTAATTTAGTCATAGGCGATGCAATAGAGGAGAAACCCTCCACAAAGCGACGATAATAACCGGCCAAGCCGAGAAAATTCCGAATCTCAGTAACTGAAGATGGTCTGGGCCAATTCTGAACCGCCTCTATTTTCTTCGGATCCACCTTAATTCCTTCACTGGACATTATATGTCCCAATAATGCCACCGAACTAAACCAGAACTCACACTTAGAGAATTTAGCATAAAGTTTCTCCTCTCTCAGCTTCTGTAATACAATACCCATATGTTGTGCATGTTCCTGCTGGCTACGTATGTACACCAGAATATCATCAATAGATACCACTACAAATAAATCAAGATACGACTGGAACATACTATTCATCAAATGCATAAATGTTGGTGGGACATTGGTTAGCCCAAAAGACATCACAAGAAATTCATAGTGGCCATAACGAGTCCAGAATGCCGTCTTTAAAATATTTGAATCCTGAATTTTCATCTGGTGATACCCAGACCCCAAATCAATTTTGGAAAACACCCTCGCTCCCTGAAGCTGGTCAAATAAGTTATCAATATGCGGCAAGGGATATTTATTCTTGATTGTAACTTTATTCAACTGCCTATAATCGATGCACATCTGCATAGTACCATCTTTCGTTTTCACAAACAGAACTGGTGCACCCCAAAGTGACACACTAGGCCTCATAAACCCCTTTTCAAAGAGTTCTTGAAGTTGCTCTTTCAATTCTTTTAACTCAGCTGGTTCCATACGATACAGAGGAATAGAAATGGGTTGAGTGCCTTGCACCAAGTCAATACCAAAATCAATATCCTTGTCGGGTGGCATACCCGGCAGGTCTGCAGGAAATACATCTGGAAAGCCTCGCACGACAGGTTCTGAATCAATAATAGGAGTATCTGCATCAACATCTCTCACAAAGGCCAAATATGACAAGAATCCCTTTCCAACCATACGTTGGGCCTTCAAATAAGAAATTACCCTACTAGGAACAAGATTTAGAGAACCCCTCCATTCAATCTTTGGCAACCCTGGCATCGTCAATATCACGATTTTTGTGTGACAGTCCAGAATAGCATGACATGGAGACAACCAATCCATACCTAGGATTACATCCAAATCAACCATACCTAGTAATAAGAGATCAACTCTAGTCTCAAGTTCCCCAATAGTTACCACACACTACCGATACACACGATCCACAATTATAATATCGCCCACCGATGTAGATATACAAACAGGTACAACTAAGGACTCATAGGACAAATTCAGATAATGAGCAAAATACGATGATACATATGAATAAGTGGAACGATGGTCAAATAATATAGAAGCCTCCCTGTGGAACACTGAAACAATATATGTGATCAATGCATATGAGGCAATAGCATTTGGCCTGGCAGGAAAAGCATAGAATCGAGACTGCCCGCCACCTGATTGATCTCCCCCTCTTGAGCGACCCCTAGCTACCTGACCCCCAACCCGAGCTGGCTGGGTAGGTGGTGGAACTGCTGGTGCCGGTGCCGTTAGTCGAGGACTCCGCTGTGGAGCCCCACTCGATAGCCTAGGATACTCTCTCTTAAAATGACCAAATTCTCCACACTCGAAACAACCCCTCCTCTGATGGAACTGCTGCTCCTGATAACCCAAGGAATTACCTACAGAAGCCTGAGCGGACGAGGCATGATGAGAACTCTGTTCTGGTAGTGCACTGAATGAAGTCTGGCCTGAGTGAGCACTGTAAGAACCGTGGCTAGCTGATGCACCATGATGAACTGGACGACCTGTCTAAGCGTATCTGTAAGAACGACCCCTACCGTGGTAAAACTGACCCTCTGAAGGAACACCGCTGTAATCACCTGGACCACGAGGCCTCTTAGCCTCTCTCTCTCCACGTTCCTTGCTACGAACCATCTCTATCTGCCGAGCAATGTCCACTACCTCATCAAAAGTAGCACCAGATACTCTCTCCCTAGTCATAAGTAACCGCAGCTGATATGTGAGGCCACCAATGAACCTCCTAATCCTCTCCCTATCAGTGGGAACCAACCATACTATGTGACGAGCCAACTTAGAAAATCTCATCTCGTACTGCGTCACGGATATATCACCCTGGCGAAGCTGCTCAAACTATCTGCGCAACTCCTCTCTGCAGGACTGAGGCACAAACTTGTCCAAAAAGACCACGGAGAACTGTTGCCAAGTAAGGGGTGTTGCGCCAATAGGCCTATGCTTCTCGTAAGTCTCCCACCATCTGAGTGCAGCCTCAGAAAACCAAAAAGTAGTGAATGAGACCCCACTGGTCTCTAGAATACCTGTCGTCGGAAGAATTCGTTGACACCTATCTAGAAAACCCTGAGCATCCTCTGACTCAGTACCGCTAAATAGTGGAGGTCGAAGCCTCTCAAATCTCTCAAGTCTCCTCTGTTCATCATCTGCCATAACAGGAACTACCGGGGCATTAACAGGTGTAACCGGCTGGGCTGGTAGTGCCCCCGGTATGTGAAGTCCCTGTACTACCTAGTCTGGAGTATGAGCAACAGGGGTATGAGTACCTCCTCTGGTCTGACAAGTGGTAGGTGCGGCCTGAGCCAAAACCACCTGAGCCAGACTAGTGCAATCTGCCAATATCTAGGCCAAAGTCTCCTGAAGGTCTGAAATATCAATGGGCACAGCTGGTGCCTGAGCTGATCTTATCAGCTTATCTATATCTGGAATCTGCCCCTGAGCTGGAGCGACTAGTGGTACTACAGGTGTTGTTCCAACTGTGGTACGAGCTACACCTCGACCTGGGCCTCTACCATGGCCCCGGCCTCTCGTGGCCCTAAATAGTGGCACTGGTGGCTGACCGTCTGAACTGGTAGTACATGTTATCACTATCCGTGAGAGAATAGAATAACAGAAATTTAGTTTCCGAAATTAACAAATTCGCACGACAGAATACAAGAAAGTGAAATTTTCCTAAGGGTTCTGCAGTCTCTCGAAGTTAAGTACAGACGTCTCCGTACTGATCCGCAAGACTCTACAAAACCTGCTCATGACTCGTGAGACCTATGTAACCTAGTGCTCTGATACTAACTTGTCACGACCCAAAATTCTAACATGTCGTGATGGCGCCTATCTCACTACTAGGCAAGCCGAAAATCTCATTAAACCACAAATTCTTTTAAGTCTGAAAATATAATATTTAAATACAATACATAATTCCATAAATACTGATACGAACACTCCCCAAAACCTGGTAGCACTGAGTACATGAGCATCTAATATGGGTACAAATCTAGAACATAAGGTCTATAATAATCTAAGACCAAAATACAGTAAACAAGGCAATAGGGAAAGAGAGACAAGGTCTGCGAAACACGGCAGCTACATCTGAATCTCCGGAAATTTCGCTGTACGGAAGAATCAACACCCGCTATGTCCAGGAACATTTGGGTCTCCACACGAAGTGTAGGGTGTAATATAAGTACAACCAACCCAGCAAGTAACAATAATAAATAAGGAATTGAAGATAATGACGAGCTACACAATTATAGTTCATTTTCAGTAATTCTAGCAAAGAATAGACATGCTTTCAAATCCAGCATTTTAAGTCAAATCAATTCTATACAGTTCAAGTTCATGTATTCCAGATATAAAATCTTTCAGAAAATTTACAACAATGACAGATAGCAACTAAGTGCAACAACAAATGAAAAGCAAGTACAGCCTCTCAGGACAACAATCACTCACTGGGCTCTCAGCCATCAACACTCACACTCAATGGGTACCCGCGCTCATTGGAGGTGTACAGACTCCGGAGGGACTCCTACAGCCCAAGCGCTATAATCTGCACGGAAAACTCACGTGTTGCACGGACAACTCACGTTCGTCCTTGAAACGACCAGGGTTGTAATACTCAAAAACGGGATTGCAAATTTGAGAAGTAAATGGGGAAACGGGGTTGTAATACTCAAAACGACTGGCCGGGTCATTACATTCTCCCCCACTTAAACATACCTTCGTCCTCGAACACGCCAAGAGTTGTTTCCAAGACATCAAATCACCATTCCATCTTACCACACACGTACCCGGGGGGTGAACCCACGTCACCCTATTCCACATAGGTTGACTACACAATGCAACTGAAAATCATTAATTTCACCTTAGACCATAAACCTTGGAGTTTAATTTCCAACCTTTAAAATTTCTTTCAAGACACAAATCTTACATTTACACACCGTATAAGTCTGACCAAGTAGCATCGAGCTATAACTATAACCACGGATATAATACCAACATATTACACAACTCGCATGCTCGTAGCACCATTCCTGATTGCAGTGACTACTCCAAAACCAACCGCATACTAGTATTAAACCCATATCAAACCAAACTTCATCCCAAAACCTTCGTATACTGTTGATAATAAAAGAAACATGCGAAATTTCATGACCACTTACCATATCAATAAGTCACGGAGCCCTCTCTCCCCAACCAGAACCATAATCTCTTTTTGAGCCGACTTTCAATATTATACTCCCGAATATACCGAAATCAAACCTGATAGTACCCATTCTAGGTCTAATGACCTTATATTACTAACATAACTGTTCCATAGACATACCGCACCAATATAACTCAGAGCCACAACCCGTGTTATCCGTGCACCAATACGTAACATTCAAATGTATCCAGTCATGGAAAATGACTCAAATGAGAGAACTGCCCCACCAGATTAACAAGTACCTCCAGAACAAAATGCTGAAAAGTCATCATACACCGTAGAACCATCACCCGATTCTAACACGAGGTTCATGTTATATACTCCAAGCTACCCTGCTCCAAATTTATAACGATGGAGAGGCAAATGACAAAAATACCACACAAAGGACATAACCATTACGCTATTGATCATACAATACCCAAGTACTCATCACACTCAAATTCCGCTATAAAGCTCAAATAGAACCGCACCTTCTGTGCACATAACCAATGAATCACAACTCCTCGTAGCATAAATGAGTAACTCATAGATCATTTGACAACACGAATAAGTTCAACATCAATCGAATGACACATCCCTCAATAATAGCAGTATGGAGCCAACTATTCCGGCTCGGTGTAGAATACATATCTTAATTGGACCTACCAATGGACCCCCAAATCAACTCGGGTTACCCACAAATAGATAAAAATCCCTCCGAAAATCCATAATGACTAAATCACAACACATTCTATAATCTGGCTAGCTCCGGCCACAACTTCACAGTCCACAACCATGAAACAATTTACTCCTGAGAACTCCCAAATCTCCAAATCCATAGAACACGCGAATCACCATATTTGATTCCATCTCCACCGCCCGAATGCCTAACACCTCTCTCATACATGATCATCCCACGGGAAACACTTTAAAAGCTCTTCCGTGCCACAAGGCAAAATTTGAATATCAGCAGTCTATCAACCATGTGAGTACCGCAATACTAATTAAACATCCGTAAGTCAAAATACAATGCGCCTTCTGAAATACGCACCCTTCTCATATACTAAGTAGTAATCGTATTCATCTAGTCATTTGGAACCGCCCATGTTGTCTAAGAATTCATGACCATTCTGCCTAAACTTTGTTACCTTCCTTCAAGACTGAACTGCCACCTTGTACATGTAAATCTAACTTCCGCACAACACATAACATCTATCTTGCCATCATGTGAAAAGTACAAGAATCTCATTATCAACTCCGGTCACCAGCAAAATTACATATCCGGTTAGTAGAAACCTTTGTCTTGCTTCCTTCCAAGAGGAAATCACAATACACAACACGTTTCTCACACCAGTAGAAAATATCTGGTTCCAACCATGGTAGAAACCATCAAGAACACTTTGAAATCCATCTGCACATAATCAAGCCACGCAGGTCACCCAAACCAAGAATATTGTCACCAAAAAATTTGCAAAGTCTTACCACATCATAATTACCCATATAAATACCACAACCGAAAAACCCACTCTGAAAATACCTTATTTGAGTCTAAGGATGTTTCATTCACCTTCCTGATACCAAAATATAAAATCCATAATGATATACAAAAATGCCACAAGTCTCGACACCATCCAACTTAAATCTCAGATTTTAGCCGCAAACAAATCTGCCAAAAATTCTCAATTGTTACATATAAATCTCGAATTAATTAGAACTTTCTCAAGAATCGCCCCATTTTTTCAAATCCACATTACACCGCCCAAATGGGCCAAAAGACACGTGCCCCATTAGCACAACAGCTCTCAAAGAAGTAACTCTACTTTAATACCACCTATCAGATTCATACTCCGTGCATACTACATCATTGACAAATAACAACTCATTCATCCCACAATTTTCATATACTCATTAGTGCAATATAACCCGTATCCAGGAATTTTCCTTATTCGAGTCATCATCGATCTCAACTTTTGCAAGTCATAACTAACCGACCAGTATGCCTCCGCCCAAAACTAAACCTTTACATATAATCATGAAATTGAATTATCAATAGCAGGCTCCCCCACTTAGCTCAAAGTCATTAAAACATTCCATAACTCACAATACCAATGCTCTATTATTGTCATAATGCCACAGTCAGTTCAACGAAACTTCTTCTCAAACTCCTACAATCAACCATAAAATTACCCCAAATCATCCGCTAAGCTTGCAATCATTCTCTTGACACTTAAGTCGACTTTCTTAACCAGATTCAAATTCAAATCTCCACACATACGCCCAACTGGCAGAAAAGAAACCCTTCGCTCACATTACAAGAACACACCTATGTAGATTACTCCCTAGGAGATAACCCACCTCCCTAGCCTCCAATTGGCATCTTATTATATCCTTTCGCAGCCACAATTCCTACGCAACCACCAAATCTTTCTGAGTCCAAACTCATTAACCAGACATGAGGGTTTAATTTGTCCCAAAATTTAAATACGTGAAAGATCTTTCAAAACATTCACACTCGAGACTCTACGTCACATCAAAACAAAAATCAAGCACCCAATGGCCTTTGCTTTACATTTCACAGAAACACTTCTGGTCACATTCAAATCATCTTAACACATCCCGCAGTTACACCGTACTCATCACAAGGCCATTCCACCACTCATCGAGCTACAAATTCCACTCGTAGGGACATTACCGGACATATGAGTCCAACTGTATAGGTTACAACTGAATCTACTGAGCTCAAGCTACGGTCTAACCATGGCCTCAAGTCCTCCAGACTGGCCCATCACCAAAACACAAAATACTCACCTCAAACCTCGTTTATATAATCACAAGCCGGCGATACACAGCTGATACCGAGCGCTCAATCCTGCACGATCAGGAAAGAAAGATGGGAAGTATATATCCTAAATGCCCTGTAGCCTCTCGAAGATAAGTATGGACGTCATCATACCGATCTGCAAGACTCTACTAGACACTTGCTCATGACTTGTAGAACCTATGAGCCTAGAGCTCTGATACCACCTTGTCACGACCCAAAATCCCACTAGTTATGATGGCACCTAACCCAACCCGCTAGGCAAGCCAACTTTCAATTATCCAATTTCAATAATAATTATTGAAGCAATTTAAGTGAATAAAGATCTTAATCTTATACATCTCCCAAGAACTGGTAGTACAAATCATGAGCTTCTAAGAATAGAGTATACAAAGTGGAAATGAAATAAATACATAGTCTGTTTGAATAATACATAAACAGAGCTTTTATAAATCTAAGGCTACCCTGAACAAGAGGCAGCTACAACAGGAATGCAGGTATATCTTCAAATCTGGCAACCATCGAACACAGCAACAACGGCAGCCAATAACTGCACGTAATATGCAGAAGTGTAGTATCAGTACAACCGACCCCATGTATTGAGTAAGTAACAAACCTAGCCTTAGGTTGAAAGTAGAGACAAGCTTCTACCAAGGTCGGGTCCAAAACCACTAGTCCGCAATAGTCCATAACAACATAAAGCAAATAATACCAGAAGTAACTCAGAAATAAAATGCTCAGCCAAATCAGGATTTCAACAATAATAGTTCTTCGTTTCAAGTACATCAGTGAAAAACCCAAATCATTTACCTAAATTTCCAAAAATGTGAATAAGTTTGAAAGCAATAATTTTCCCCAAATTCTTTCAATAATAAATGATATGTTTCATTTTCTTTCAAGATAACCCGTGTAAAACAAATGCATCACTATGTCCATCTGTCAACATATGTGAGAAATCATGAATAATGTGATACCGTACAACATGAGGAAAACACATCTCTGTGCATATATGTCATGTGTGCATGTCAATGCAATGTATCTCAGAGATTGTACTCATGTACTCACACTCTCAGAGTACTCAATCTCACTGTCTCGCATTCTCTCTCACTATGCTCAGCACACTCAATCACTCAACGCTATACAATACCTGGTGTGGCGTGCAGCCCGATCCCTGTTTATAGTCGACTACGCTCACTGGGGGTGTGTACAGACTCTTGAAGGGCTCCTACAGCCCTAGCGCTATAAGCACGGACAACTCACATGTTGCACGGACAACTCACGTGCTATAATATCATATCTGGATCCGCACGGACAACTTACATGCTGCACGGACAACTCACGTGCTATAATAATATCTGGATCTGCACGAACAACTCACGTGCTATAATAATTTTTGGATCTGCACGGCCAACTCACGTGTTGCACGGCCAACTCACGTGCAATAGTATAATATATAGATTCGCACGGCCAACTCACGTGCAATAGTATAATATATAGATCTGCACGGCCAACTCACGTGTTGCACGGCCAACTCACGTGTAATAGTATAATATATAAAGCCAACATGGTATGCTGCGGCGTGTAGCCCGATCCCAAAAATATCCTCACAATCAGGCCTTCGGCCTCCCTCAGTCATCAATCTCTCCAGTCTCTCTCTCATGGGCTCACAATGTCATGAGAATAGCCCAAAATAATGATATGATGTATCAATAAATAACAACAGAGACTGAGATATAATATGCAATAAAATGAATATGACTGAGCATGAATTTTCAATTTAAAATAAATATTTCACAACAATATGACCTCTGTGGGTCCCCATAATACTGGCACATAGCCTCAACGTGATTTTTAATATGCTTTTCAGCTCAAGTTCTTTAACTCATAAAACCACATGAAAAATGCCAAGATCATTTAACTACAAAATTCCACAGAAACAATTATGTCACAATTTCTATAGTGCACGCCCACACACCCGTCACCTAGCATGTGCGTCACCTCCCAAAATTTCACGAAATACATATATTCCGGGTTCATACCCTCAACTCCAAGATTAGAAGAGTTACTTACCTCGAACAAGCCAAATCCAATGTCGAGCAAGCTAAGCAATGCTCCAGAAATTTTATTCTGCGCGTATAAACTTCCAAACGGCTCGAATCTAGACACAATTAATTTGATTCAGCTCACAAAAATTATAGGAATTAATTCCATATGAAAATATTAAAATTCGAAATTACGCCCCAAAAATCACTTGTAGGGCCCACGTCTCGGAATCTGATAAAACTCACAAAATTTGAACCCCCATTCAACCACGAGTCCAACCATACCAAAATTACTCAAATACGACCACAACTCGGCCTTTAAATCCTCAATTTAAACTAAGAGGGTTTTCAAACTTTTCCAACTTAATTCACCAATTAAATGATAAAAACAACCATGGATACGGGTAATTTAACCAATATTGAGTTAAGAACACTTACCCCGTTGTTTCCCTTGAAACACTCCCGAAAATTGCCTCTTCCCGAACATAAACTCTCTGTCCAGACCTCTCTTCTTCGCGAACGCGATAGGTCCCTCGCGTTCGCGAAGCACAACTCGACTGCCCACTAATTTAACCCTTCGTGAATGCGAAGCTTTGCAAACCTTGCCCTTCGCGAACGCAACCATGGCTTTGCGAACGCGAAGCTTTACCAGCTCAGACCTTCGCGAACGCGATCGCCACCTCACGAACGTGTAGAACAAGGACCCGGGGGTCCCCAATAGCCTCATTCCTCTTCACGCACGTGACACCTCTCACACGTTCGTGATGCACACACAGACCATACCTTCGCATTCGCGTCCTCCCCTTCGCGGATGCGAAGAACAAAACCTTACACCCAGAAACACTCTTCGCGAACACGAGGGCCCACTTGCGAACGCGAAAGAGAAAACCAGAAAAATGCAGCAGCAGATATCAGCAATCTCACCAAGGCCAAAAATAATCCGTTAACCATCCAAAACTCACCCGAGCCCCTCGGGACCTCAACCAAATATACCAACAAGTCCTAAAACATCATACGGACTTAGTCGAACCCTCAAATCACCTCAAACAACGCTAAAACCATGAATTACACCCCAATTCAAGCCTAATGAACTTTGAAATATTTAGTTTCTACAAACGACTCTGGAACCTATCAATTCACGTCTGATTGACCTCAAAGTTTACACACAAGTCATAAATGACATAACGGACCTATTAAATTTTTTAGAATCAGATTTTTACCCCGATATCAAAAATTCAACTCCCCGATCAATCTTTCCAAAAAATTTTAACTTTCGGTATTTCAAGCCTAATTCCAATACGGACCTCCAAATAATTTTCCGGACACGCTCCTTAGTCCAAAATAATCATACGGAGCTATTGGAATTATCATAATTGAATTCTGAGGTTGTTTATACATAAGTCGATATCCGGTCACTATTTTAACTTAAGCTTTAAACCTTGGAACTAAGTGTTCCAATTCATTCCAAAACCTCACCGGACCCGAACCAATTGCCCCAGCAAATCACACAACAACTGTAAAGTACAATTTGAGCAGTAAATAGGGAAACGGTGTTGTAATACTCAAAACGACCGGTCGGGTCGTTACATAGGGTGTCACGTGGTGACTTTTAATTGAAAGAATTATATTCAAAATATTTATTTGGAAGGATTTTTATTCAAAAAGTATTTATTGAAATAATTATATTTGAAAGATATTTATTTGAAGAAATTATATTTGGAAGAGATTTATTGAAAGAATTATATTTGAAAGATATCTATTTGAGGAAATTATGTTTGAAAGAGATTTACGGAAATAATTGTATTTGAAAGATATTTATTTGAGAAAATTATATTTGAAAGATAGTTATTTGGAAGAATTATATGTGAAATATATTTATTTGAAAGACTTGATTTAATTGGGGGTACTTGTATTTATTATTTGATGAGTGATATTAATGGTGTTCTTGTTGCCCTGCTGTGCATATCACTGGTTGATTTGTGTTGCCCTTATTGTTATTTGTTTCCTATTATTTTATATACTATATTGCACAGGTTATTTGACTAGTGAGAGTCTTGACTGTACCTCGTCTCTACTCCACTGAGGTTAGTCTTGATACTTATTGGGTACCGACCGTGGTGTACTCATACTACACTTCTGCATATTTTTGTGCAGAGCCAGGTATTGGATATATCGGACTCGGACAGAGTCAAAGTGGGATCGCAAGGATTCAAGGTAGAGCTGCTTGGTCATCGTAGTTCCTTGGAGTCTTTCCATTTTATTGTATTGTTAATAATTTTCAAACTGTATTGAGTATTCGATCCTTGAGATCATTTCATATATTCAGTTAGAGTTCGTGACTCAGTATTACCAGTCTTGGGAGGTTGTTATATTTGTAATTATTTCCGATGTTGGTATAAAAAAAATGGCTTGAAATGTAATTGGGTCGTGACAAATATATATATATATATATAAATAGTCTATAACACAATATTAATATTTAAGTTTTAACAACAACAACATATGAATATAGCATATATTAATATAGCATTAATATGTATACATATATTGTTGTTGTTACAACTTAAGTATTAATATAGCACTACATCTTATAGAACTATATATAAGATGTATATATAGTATTGCTTACATATATATATATAGCTATATTCGATTAAATCTTACTATAACACATTTAAAAACAAAGTGTATAGTGTATATATATATAAGCTATATTCGATTAAAACTTACTATAACACATTTAAGAACAAAGTACATATTATCTATAAGATGTAATGCTATATTAATATTTAAGTTGTAGCAACAACAACATATGTATACATATTAATGATATATTAACATATGCTATATTCATATATTGTTGTTGTTGCTAAAACTTAAATAATATTAATATAGCACTACATCTTATAGAACGCTACATTTTATAGAATTATACACTTTGTTTTTAAATTTTTTATAGTAAGATTTAATCGAATATAATTGAATTTTCAATTGATCCACTTATGAAGTATCCGAGCAAAGTACTAATAAGGTGATCGAGAATAAAGCATTCAAGACTATGTGTGTGCGCGCGCGCATATATATATATATATATATATATATA
>AWOL01S0000119.1:0-15433 GCA_000715115.1 Nicotiana otophora | reverse complement strand
CCTTTTCACTGCATCAGTACGTTTGTTTTAGCTTTAGTTTCTGCACTTATTTTAGTTTCAATTTCTGCATATTTTAATTTCAGTTTGTAGTTTTTAAGTTTCAGTTTAGCAGATTTTAGTTTCAGTTTCTGCACTTTTTTATTTTTGCACAGTTCTTGTATTTGTTTGCACTGTGTTTGAGTAATTTTTGCATAGTTCCTACACTTTTCTCAGTTTCTGCATAATTTCTGCATTCTTGGTGCACAGTTTCTGCATAATTTCTGTGTTTTTCTGCTATGTTTTTACATTTTTTTTCTACATTTTTCTGCACTCTTTCTGCATAGTTTCTGCAGTTTTCTGCGCAATTTCTGCATAGTTTTTGCATTTTTCTGCATTGATTCTTACTCTTTTTCATAGCTTCAATATTTTTCCGCATATTTCTACACTATTTTAGCTTCAGTTTGTGCGCTTCTTACATCTTGGATGGTATGAAGTGACGTCTTTGATTTTGCCCAATTTTGTTAGTTGGGGTTTGGATTTTGATAAAGCTTTTTAGTGGAGTTGAGTATTTGAGTTTAGTATAATAAGAAAATATTATTGGGTAGAGTTTTTTGTTAAGAAAAATATTGCTTAAGTTTGTATTAGTCATGAAATATCTAAGGTTAAAATAGGAAATAGAATTTTATCAAAGTTTATCTAACTTTAAACCAAACACATGTTTTGGATTATATATATTATATCCCAGTTTTAATCCAATGAACCAAACAAAGTAATAGCACTAAGTAACCCAAGGGATTATTTATCCCAAGATTATAATCCCGGAATAATTCTATCTGCGAACCAAACGACCCCTTAAGTTGTAGCAACAACAACATATGTATACATATTAATGCTATATTAATATATGCTATATTCATATGTTGTTGTTGCTAAAACTTAAATAAGATTAATATAGCACCACATCTTATAGAACACTACATCTCATAGAACTATACACTTTATTTTTAAATGTGTTATAGTAAGATTTAATCGAATATAATTGAATTTTCAATTGATCCGCTTATGAAGTATCCGAGCAAAGTACAAATAAGGTGATCGAGAATAAAATATTCAAGATTATGTGTGTGTGCGCGTCATATGTGTGTGTGTGTGTGTGTAAATACAAAATTAATTAAATATGAATATTACAATTTAGGATGTTAAATCAATTAAATATTATGTACATATATATGTGTGTGTGTGTGTGTGTGTGTGTGTGTGTGTATATATATATATATATATTGCCACGACCAAATTTCATCTATAGGTCATGATGGCGCCCAACACTACAGCTAGGCAAGCCAACCAGTGATTTAAAATAACCAAGAAAATAAGTAACTCTTAATTCAACCAGTGTGTATGCCAAGACCTGGTGTCACAAGTGTATGACAATTCTAGTAGATTATACAAAACCTCAAATATTGTCTGAAATAAAAATAGACAGAATGTAAATATAAGAAGTGTGATGACCCAAAATGTCATTTTTAAAGTTAATAATTAATTATATATTTTAAGACCTCGAAAAGCACTATTTATCATTACTCGACTTGTGTGCGCAGTACATAAAATTTTCCGAAAAGTTTTTATGTGAAAAATGGATTAAAATGTGAATTAGATCTTTAAAACACAATAGAGTTGACTTTGTTCAACATTTTGAGCAAACGGACTCGGATCAGTATTTTGACAGTTCTGGTAGGTCCGTATCATGATTTGGGACTTGGGCGTATGCCCAGAATCAAATTCCGAGGTCCCTAGCCCAAGATATGAAATTTTGATAAAAAATTAAAAGTTTAAGTTCAAATAGTGACCAGATGTTGAATTATATGCAAACGACCCTGGAATAGAATTTTGATGATTCCAACAACTCCGTATGGTGATGTTGGACTTAGGAGCGTGATCGGAATTGTATTTGGAAGTCCGCGGTGAAATTAGGCCTGAAATGGCTAAAATAGGAATTTAAAGTTTGGACGTTTGACCGGGGAGTTGACTTTTTGATATCGGGGTCGGAATCTAGTTCCAAAACTTTTCATAGCTCCGTTATGTCATTTATGACTTGTGTGCAAAATTTGAGGTCAATCGGACTTGATTTGGTAGGTTTCGACATCGAATGTAGAAGTTGAAAATTCTTAAGTTTCATTAGACTTGAATTGGGGTGTGATTTGTGATTTTAGTGTTGTTTGATGTAATTTGAGGTTTCAAATAAGTTCGTATGATGTTTAATGACTTGTTGGTATATTTGGTTGAGGTCCCGAGGGCCTCGGGTGAGTTTCGGTTGGTTAACGGATCAAAAGTTGGACTTAAACAGCTGCTGCAAAAAGCTGCTGCAAATTTTTTGTAACGACCCGACTTGGCATTTTAAGAATTTACTCCACATTCAACGACTTAAGGTCACAGGCAACTTCATATATGTATTATGACCCGCGGGTGTGCGCATTTGATTTTCGGAAGACTTAGAATTTAATTGAAAGAGAAATTCTCATTTTGAAGCTTAAATGAAAAGAGTTGACTTTTGAGCAAATGACCTTGGAATAAGAATTCTGATGATGTCAATAGCTTCGTATGGTGATTTTGGACTTAGGCGCGTGTTCGGATTTGGATTTGGAAGTCCGTAGGACAATCCGACGCATTTTGGCGAAAGTTGGAAAATAGACGATTTTTGGAAAGTTTGATCGAAGATTGAATTTTTGATAACGAGGTAGGAATCCAATTCTGGAAATTGGAATAGGTTCGTTATGTCACTTATGACTTGTCTGCAAAATTTGAGATCAATCGGACTTGATTCGATAGGTTTCGGCATCGAATGTTGAAGTTGGAAATTTCATAATAGACTAAGTTTCAAGTGAGTTCGCACAAGACCTAGTTTCAAACGAGCATACCTATCAAAGAAAGGTCTATGTGTCTAGTTTCCAACGCTTCAAACCGTTTGTCATTCGGACATTCCTACAAGAAGTTATGACTGAATTACCAAAGGATGGAAAAATGCAATTCTGCGACCAATTATGCGATCGCAAAACAGTTATGCGATCGCAAAACTGCTTCTGCGACCGCAAAACTGGTCGCAGAATGGACCAGAAGAGCCCAGTTCTGGGCACCGATTTTGCGATCAATTTTGCGGCCCGCATACCCATTCTGCGGTCCATTATGCGACCGCGGACCTGCTTTCGGAGGGTTAATTTTTCTATTTTCATAACCCGACCCTGTTTTGATAAATAGGCTTTGGGGCTTATTTTGGGGTGTTTTTCTGAGAGTTTTAGAGAGAGGTAAGAGCATTTTAGAGAGAGAAGGAGAGAACCTAATATTCTAATCATCCAATCTTCAATAATCAAGGAAGCTAATTACAATATCTTCATCAAAGAGGTAAGATGCAACCCCTAGTCTTCAATTTCGTATTTGGGGTAAAAGATTGGTGATTGGGAGTATGATTCTTGGGTGTAAGAGTATTATGTATATATGCTTGTAACAATAAGGTTTGTGGGAAGATTGTTGAGATCAAATAAGTAAAGATTGGGTTGTGGAATGAATGAAATCTTAAAGAAGAACCTGGTAACTAAATTTGCACACCTAGTGTTTGATAAAATGCTCAAATGAGCTGAAACCATGATAATCTTCCTACTTATGGTTCACTTTTGTTACGCTTCTAAATAGATTGAAGGTTCTAGAATTTTCGGAACCTCGTAGTAACGTAAGGAAAGCTCAAGAAAGATTGGAGCCGTCCGGAGGTCAATTCAAGCAAGAAGGCAATTTTGGAATATCGGCCTAACTTCAAAAAGGTAAGTATCTTGCTTAACCTCGGGTGGGGGAATTTCCCCTTAGGCATTGAGTCTTATATGCAAATTGTGTAATTAAAAACCATGTACGTGAGGTGACGAGTACGTACTTGGTTTATATGTGCGAATTTCATTGATTAAGAATCCTTAGATGCCCTTTTGTATTAAATTGGAAATTATTGGCACTTATTAAATCCTCTATTTGTCATGCCTAGATCCTTGTTTGTTGAAATGGTTTCTATATGATGATTTGGTGTGATTGCCACCTTGAATTTATGTGAAATATATTTAGTTAAGATTTTGTACACATTATGGTCGAGCCATGGGCTCCTTATTGTGGAAAATGATGTATTGTTGATTTTAGTGGCAAGTTGTGAGATGTGAGCACTTGATGTGCAGTTGTTGAAATCACATTTACTTTGGGATACGGAACGGTATTCCGGGAGATTCCCCTGCACATTTACTTTGGGACTATGGAACGGTATTCCGGGAGATTCCCCTGCACATTTACTTTGGGACTACGGAACGGTATTCCGGGAGATCCCCTCCCTATCTTGCATATTTACTTTTGGGACTACGAGACGGTACTTCGGGAGTGTCCTTTTGTTGATATGTTCTATGGATGCACTTGCCTTTGGTTATTTTATTTTTCTGTAATTTGTAAATTCTTGTATTTTCCGTGATGTATTATTTCACTTAATATTAAGTGTTTTGTATTTCTTGATTTATTGTGTTGACCTTGACTTTTTCGTACAAGACTTTAAGGATTTGTATTTTTCGGTTGTACTTATTTTTGATGATTAAGTTGTTTTAAATAAAAGAAAAATTTCTACTATGTTTAATTTAATAAATTCTATATCCAAATCAGTAGTTTAGCTGATGCTTTATTTTAATGGAAATGTCATTTTCCTCACTCAAACGATTTCTAAAATAAACTTATCTTTTTGTTGATTTCTTACTTGATTTAAAGATTTTTAACCTTACTTTATTGAAAATAAATTGATCATGCGGATCTTATATACATTGATATTTTGGTACGTGAGTTGTCCGTGCAGTTATGAAAATAATATGGGCATGAGGTGCCGGAGAAATATATGATGATTTTATTATTGACACGTGACTTGTCGGTGTGATGGTGATAGAAATATGCGCACGAGGTGCAGTGAAAAATATAAAAGTGGCTGAGACCCATAATGTTTATGATTGTGAAATGAGGTGTCACATGGTGACTTTTACTTGAAAATATATTTATTGGAAAGAATTATATTTGAAAGATAATTATTCAAAAGAAGTATATTCGAAAGATATTTATCTTAAAGAATAATATGTGAAGGATTTATATTTGAAGGACTTGACTTGTTGATTGTACTTGTGTTCCTTATTCGCCTGAGTAATAATTATGATGTTCTTATTGCCTTGTTGTTATATCATTGGTTGAGTTTGTTGTTATCATTTCTAGTTGTTTTCCAGTACTATTGTATACTGCTATATTGTACATGTTATTTGACTAGTAAGTGTCTTGACTGTACCTCGTCTCTACTCCACTAAGGTTAGTCTTGATACTTACTGGGTACCGTCCGTGGTGTACTCATACTACACTGTTGCACATTTTTGTGCAGAGCCAGGTATTGGAGGTATCAGACCTGGACAAAGTTAGAGTGTGATCGCAAGGATTCAAGGTAGAGCTGCTTGGTCGTCGCAGTCCCTTGGAGTTTGTTCATTTCATTGTACTGTTAATTTCTAATCAAACAGTATTGAGTATTCGATCATTGAGATCATTTCATGTATTACGTTAGAGTTCGCGACTCAGTACTACCAGTCTTGGGCGGTTGTTATAATTATTTCCGTTGTTGGTTTCGTTTATAAAAACAATGGCTTCGAAATATAATGGAAATCGTCTTACCTAGTCTTGGAGACTAGGTGCCATCACGACGCTTGTGGTGGGATTTTGGGTCGTGACAAGTTGGTATCAGAGCTCTAGGTTCATAGGTTCTACGAGTCACGAACGAGTTTAGTAGAGTCTTGCGGATCGGTACGGAGATGTCTGTACTTATGTTTGAGAGGCTACAGAACTGTTAGGAAATTTCACTTCTTTCATTCCTTATCGTGCGGCATTTATTCAGCTTGAAGCATATATCTTATGTTCTTTTGCATCCACTCGTGTATGAAATTGCACACTCGGTATCAACTATGCTCCAATAGTTCGTGATACTATAGAGGGGTTATAAGGGGGACAGGGTTGCTCAATCATTATTACAACGTGTCGTCGAGATCGAGGATGCGAAAGTATTGAGAGATTATTCAGTTGTGCACATTGAGGTGCAGCAGGTTCTGACATGTGGTTGATAAGTATGATATTAAGAAAGTTTAATTAATTTCCTAATCATCACAATTGTGGTAGGGTCATGGGGTGGATGTAGATATGAAATAGTTGGTGGTATTAGAGACTATGTAGTTCGTATGGGATTTCTATTTAGCTAAGGGTACATACGCAACCAAGGCACTGGAGGAAGCGAGTTTACCTGTCATGAGGATGACATGCGCCAAATAAATGGTTTAAGGTGTCTTATGATCGGTGTCCTACGAGCGATGAAGATTATTATTGTGGATCATCGGAATGTGTCCTATGGCTCCGCAGCAAATGAGGGAGTCCACTATCAACGATCAGATTGCGGGGTCATGTGTTATATGAGATTCGGCCTGAGATGTATTTATGTGGTATTGAAAGGTTCTCCGAAACCTGTATATGATTAAGAGCTGAGATTAGTATGGGATGATGCTGGGACTTGCGGTATCCCCGCGTCGTTAATAATTCTACATTTCAGTATCAACGGGGTCATGAAAATAATTTCAGAATACTCGGGGTATTCCAGTAAGTTCTTTAATGCACCACCAGCACGGGGTTCCTATAATGGTTATTCCAGTTATTCGGCACAGACTCAGTGTGAGCAGGCGAACCCTCAGATGGGTTGTTATGAGTGTGATGACACTAGGCACATCATGAGAGATTGTCCCAGACTTGGGAGGGGTGGATTTCATCAGAGCATTCTAACTACAAGCTTTATTCCAGTTAATACTCCACATGCACAATCAGTTAGAGGTGGAGGACGGGCGGGTAGTGGTCGCCTAAGAGGTGGAGGCCCGACCCGTTGATATAATCGCTATGATTCGGCTGAGCCCAATACACCAGATGGTATCGTTACAGGTACGATACTGATTTTGTTATAAAAGGGTATTTTCCCTTAATTTGATTCGGTTCTGAATATTGAGGTGAGTCATCTTATTATGCTTTGCTTATGGGTAAGCTTCATAATTTTGTGAACCACTCACATGTGTATCCCTAATGGGAGGTTTGATGATGTTAGCCCGTGTCTATCATTTTTATTTTGTACATCATTGAGGGCTATAAGTCCAAACGTGACTTTTTATTTCTTACTATTGTGAGTTTTGATGTGATTTCGGAATAATTGATTTCAATTTTATGAATTATATGCCCTAGTTGTATGAGGGTTCATTATATGGTGTAAAAAGTATTTATGAAATATATTGAAAAGAAGAAAGAAAGGAAATTGAAAATTTCAGTTGGCTCAATGTGCAAAATACTTGTGATTCGGAGTTGAGGACGAGATCCTCGTATTTTTATATGATGTGAAATATTTATACCGGGCTGCAAGCCGCGGTGGAAGCTATATAAGGACGAGGTCCTTGTGGTGAAATATTTATGAGTTTAAAATTCTCCCTTTGTGAAATTTAATTGTACAATAATATTAATAGGGAGTCATGCCTGTTAGGCTTATCTGATAATTCTTGTATATTTTATGTGCATATTCAACCATTTTTTGTGCTGTAAAAATTGAGTTTTAACCTATGAGATGAGTGCCCAGGTGGCGTTAAATGTGACTCATTAATCCGAGTAAGTAATCATGAGGTCTTCATGCCTCACATGTTGTTGTAAGTGTGTGAAAATTCGAAACGAGGTGGTGGTTAATATGAGATTTATTGATGATGCTGGAATTAATTATGAACAACTTTTAATACTAGAGATATGGTGATGAGCATACATATGATGTGCTTTGTGTCCTGATATCATTATGATAATGCAGTGCTTGTAATGCTGAGATTGGTGTTATTGATATATACCTTGTGGTATTTTGTTAAGTTGTAGATGTGTTGTTAGGAGTGGTTTTAGTGTTACTCTGGCAGGTGGATAGGCTCAATTACAGGGCGGGGGGACTCTGCCAAAATTTCTGAAAAATTTGGGAGTTAGTAAAATTTGGAGGATTGAGATTTGAAAAGGAAGAGATAAATATGTTATGTATTTGAGGACGAATGATTCTAAGTGGGGAAGAATGAAACACCCCAGAAATCTTTTTTGAAGTACTTTAACACTATTAAGAAAGTTGATGTGTGCATAGGCATGAGTTTCTATAGCCAGTTGAGACTAATACCGTGCGCCGAAGTGAAAATCAGGCATTTTGGAAATGATTGGAGAGTTAGGGATTTTTGCTCTAAAGCTTATAAGAATGGAGAAAAGAAATAATCTCAATTGAGATGGTATTGTCGGACCCGTGTTAAATTGAGGAAACATAGAATCAGCCACAAATATGTGTGTAAGAATACACTCAATAATTTAAAGTCCTCAGAAAGATTCTTGGCACGTTCGAGGACGGACGTATGTTTAAGAGGTGGAGAATGTAATGACCCGATTTGTCGTTTTAAGAATTTACTCCACATTCGATGACTTAAGGTCCCGGGCAACTTCATAATATGTATTATGACCCGCGGGTGTGGTCGCGTTTGATTTTCGGAAGATTTAGAATTTAATTGAAAGAGAAATGCTCATTTTGAAGCTTAAATGAAAAGAGTTGACTTTTGAGCAAACGACCTTGGAATAGAATTTTGATGATGTCAATAGCTTCGTATGATAATTTTGGACTTAGGCGCGTGTTCGGATTTGTATTTGGAAGTCCGTAAGACTATCCGACGCATTTTGGCGAAAGTTGGAAAATAGACGATTTTTGGAAAGCTTGATCGAAGATTGAATTTTTGATAACGAGGTCGAAATCCAATTCTGGAAATTGCAATAGGTCCGTTATGTCACTTATAACTTGTGTGAGAAATTTGAGATCAATCGGACTTGATTCGATAGGTTTCGGTATCGAATGTTGAAGTTGGAAATTTCATAATAGACTAAGTTTCAAGTAAGTTCGCACAAGACCTAACTTCAAACGAGTATACGTCTCTTGATATGAAGAGTTATATAGTGTATTACCTATCAATTACCCCGATGTCTTTCCTTGAAAATCTATCAAATTCGCCTCTGCTCAACCTCTAGTTTTTTAAACATGCGAATGGGACGAATGCCCTCTTTTATAAATCTGCCCAGGCAGCCTTTGGAACTGGGCCTCGATCGTGGCTTCGATCACAGGCTCGATCCTGGGCCTTCGATCATGGCATCGATCATGGCATTGAGCCTGGTCCTTCGATNATCTTTCAAATATAATTCTTTCCAATAAATATATTTTCAAGTAAAAGTCACCATGTGACACCTCATTTCACAATCATAAAAATTACGGGTCTCAGCCCACTTTTATATTTTTCACGGCACCTCGTGCCCATATTTCTATCACCATCATACCGACAACTCACGTGTCAATAATAAAATTATCATATTTTTCTCCGGCACCTCATGCCCATATTAGTTTCATAACTGCATGGACAACTCACGTACCAAAATATCAATGTATATAAGATCCGCATGATCAATTTATTTTCAATAAAGTAAGGTCAAAAATCTTTAAATCAAGTAAAAAATCAACAAAAAGATAAGTTTATTTTAGAAATCGTTTGAGTGAAGAAAAATGACATTTCCATTAAAATAAAGCATCAACTAAACTACTGATTTGGATATAGAATTTATTAAATTAAACATACTAGAAATTTTTCTTTTATTTAAAACAACTCAATCATCAAAAACAAGTACAACCGAAAAATACAAATCCTCAAATCCAATTCTGGAAATTGCAATAGGTCCGTTATGTCACTTATAACTTGTGTGAGAAATTTGAGATCAATCGGACTTGATTCGATAGGTTTCGGTATCGAATGTTGAAGTTGGAAATTTCATAATAGACTAAGTTTCAAGTAAGTTCGCACAAGACCTAACTTCAAACGAGTATACGTCTCTTGATATGAAGAGTTATATAGTGTATTACCTATCAATTACCCCGATGTCTTTCCTTGAAAATCTATCAAATTCGCCTCTGCTCAACCTCTAGTTTTTTAAACATGCGAATGGGACGAATGCCCTCTTTTATAAATCTGCCCAGGCAGCCTTTGGAACTGGGCCTCGATCGTGGCTTCGATCACAGGCTCGATCCTGGGCCTTCGATCATGGCATCGATCATGGCATTGAGCCTGGTCCTTCGATCATGGCCTCGATCCTGGCATCAAGCCTGAGCCTTCGATCAGTGGCCTTCGATCACTGACCTTCGAGCTTGCCTTCGATCATGGCCCTCGAGCCTTGCCTTCGATCATGGCTCTCGAGCCTGCCTTCGATCCTCGGCTCGATTTCTGGGCTTGATGTTTGGGCTCGACTTCTGGGCTCGATTGCTCAGCAGAAGAAAATGTCACGAACCAAAATCCTCCACAAGCGTTATGATGGCACCTAGACCTTTCTTTGATAGGTAATACACTATATAACTCTTCATATCAAGAGACGTATACTCGTTTGAAGTTAGGTCTTGTGTGAACTTACTTGAAACTTAGTCTATTATGAAATTTCCAACTTCAACATTCGATACCGAAACCTATCGAATCAAGTCCGATTGATCTCAAATTTCTCACACAAGTTATAAGTGACATAACGGACCTATTGCAATTTCCAGAATTGGATTTGAGGATTTGTATTTTTCGGTTGTACTTGTTTTTGATGATTGAGTTGTTTTAAATAAAAGAAAAATTTCTAGTATGTTTAATTTAATAAATTCTATATCCAAATCAGTAGTTTAGCTGATGCTTTATTTTAATGGAAATGTCATTTTCCTCACACAAATGATTTCTAAAATAAACTTATCTTTTTGTTGATTTCTTACTTGATTTAAAGATTTTTGACCTTACTTTATTGAAAATAAATTGATCATGCGGATCTTATATACATTGATATTTTGGTACGTGAGTTGTCCATGCAGTTATGAAACTAATATGGGCATGAGGTGCCGGAGAAAAATATGATAATTTTATTATTGACACGTGAGTTGTCGGTATGATGGTGATAGAAATATGGGCACGAGGTGCCGTGAAAAATATAAAAGTGGGCTGAGACCCGTAATTTTTATGATTGTGAAATGAGGTGTCACATGGTGACTTTTACTTGAAAATATATTTATTGGAAAGAATTATATTTGAAAGATAATTATTCAAAAGAAGTATATTCGAAAGATATTTATCTTAAAGAATAATATTTGAAGGATTTATATTTGAAGGACTTGACTTGTCTATTGTACTTGTGTTCCTTATTCGCCTGAGTAATAATTATGATGTTTTTATTGCCTTGTTATATCATTGGTTGAGTTTGTTGTTATCATTTCTAGCTGTTTTCCAGTACTATTGTATACTACTATATAATACATGTTATTTGACTAGTGAGTGTCTTGACTGTACCTCGTCTCTACTCTACTGAGGTTAGTCTTGATACTTACTGGATACCGACCATGGTGTACTTATACTACACTTCTGCACATTTTTGTGAAGAGCCAGGTATTGGAGGTATCGGACCTGGACAAAGTTAGAGTGTGATCGCAAGGTTTCAAGGTAGAGCTGCTTGGTCGTCGCAGTCCCTTGGAGTTTGTTCATTTCATTGTACTGTTAATTTTTAATCAAACAGTATTGAGTGTTCGATCATTGAGATCATTTCATGTATTATGTTTGAGTCCGTGACTCACTACTACCAGTCTTGGGAGGTTGTTATAATTATTTCCGTTGTTGGTTTCGTTTATAAAAAACAATTGCTTCGAAATATAATGAAAATCGTCTTACCTAGTCTTGGAGANTATCAAAGAAAGGTCTAGGTGCCATCATAACGCTTGTGGAGGATTTTGGTTCGTGACATTTTCTTCTGCTGAGCAATCGAGCCCAGAAGTCGAGCCCAAACATCAAGCCCAGAAATCGAGCCGAGGATCGAAGGCAGGCTCGAGAGCCATGATCGAAGGCAAGGCTCGAGGGCCATGATCGAAGGCAAGCTCGAAGGTCAGTGATCGAAGGCCACTGATCGAAGGCTCAGGCTTGATGCCAGGATCGAGGCCATGGTCGAAGGACCAGGCTCAATGCCATGATCGATGCCATGATCGAAGGCCCAGGATCGAGCCTTTGATCGAAGCCACGATCGAGGCCCAGTTCCAAAGGCTGCCTGGGCAGATTTATAAAAGAGGGCATTCGTCCCATTCGCATGTTTAAAAAACTAGAGGTTGAGCAGAGGCGAATTTGATAGATTTTCAAGGAAAGACATCGGGGTAATTGATTCTAACCCGGATTTGGTCAATATACATAAATATATCATTGTTTTCACCATTTAATTAGTGTATTGAGATGAATATTTGGGAAAAGTTTGGAAATCTCATAAAAATAAATTTTTGAGATTTCTGTGTCAATTCGGAGTCGGATTTGAGTCACGCTGGTATGATTGGACTCGTAATCGAATGGGTTATCGGATTTTGTAAGATTCTCTAGATTCCGAGATGTGAGCCCACTGGCAATTTTTGAAATAATTTCGGATTTTATTGAAAAATATAATATTTTCTTATGAAATTGATTTCTATAATTTTATTTGACTGTATAGAATTAATTATGACTAGATACGAGTCGATCGGAGTCGAAAAATCGAGGAAACGGCATACTACTTGGTTAAATTGGAGCAAGTCGAGGTAAGTGATTTGTCTAACCTTGTGTGGAAAACTTGTTTCCTAGGATTGGGATTGAAGTGATAAATTGTAATATGTTGAAAGTCGTGTACACGAGGTGACAAGTGTGTACATGGGCTAAATATGAAAGATTATGTTTTTAAATTGTGTAGATCACTATTATGCATTAATTAAACTATTTTATTCTGATATATTCTTCATCATTGTTTTAATGTTTATATTTTAAAGTTGCTTGACCTTTTCCTGCTAATGTTTTTACCTGTTTAGTTGAAACTTGGTTTCTTTTGTTATGTGCATTATTTGAAGTTGATTTTAGTTAAATTAAATATTATTAATATGAAGTATTTGACATTTTTAAATTTTGGTATTGAAGCAACGTTTTAAAGGTTTTGAAATATTATTTTGCTGAATTATTTATTCCTGAATATCTTTGTAAGATTTTTGTACTCATTGTGATGGAGCTGTGAGCTATTTATTATGGAAAAATATTATTGATGATTTATGTTGGCATGAGCCGTGAGCTCTTTATTGTGAAAAAATATTGTTGTTGAAGTATTTTGGCAAGTTAAATTATTTGAGCACTTGAGATCCAAATTGTGATATATTGTGATGTTGATACGCATGCGGTAGTATAAGGTCTGGGTATTGAAGCGCATGCGGTGAGATAAGGGTGGCTTGATACTCGTGGCTAGTAGGGGGAACTACTAGAAGTCATGTGGTGTGATAAGGATGGCTAAAACGCGGGATGCTATTTCGGGAAAAATATTTTCTTTAAAATAAATTGTGAAGGATCCCACGGCGAGATAAGGAAATGAGATATTGTGAATTTATTTATGATTTGGGACTACGAGGCGGTACCTCGTGAGTACCCTTGTTGATATTGATTTATGGCCACAGTTGCCTTTGATTATTTATTGTGATTTTCTTAAAGTTGAAAGGAATTTTTTTTTGATTCTCGAGATATTTATTGCCACTATTTTGTGTAATTAAATGGTGACATTCTACTTGATTCATTTTCTTTGTCCTTTTATTGTATTATATTGTTAAATATTTTACTATGCAATTATTATTTTCCAGTAGGGCCTGACCTGACCTCGTCACTACTCTGCCGAGGTTAGGTTTGGCACTTACTGGGTACCGCTGTAGTGTACTCATACTACGCTTTTGCACATCTTTTTGTGAAGATCTAGGTACTCCTTACCAGCCCCGACATCAGTGAGTTACCTATACACGGAGACTTCGAGGTATATCTGCCAGTGTCTGTATACTCCGGAGTCCCCTTCTATCATTATTATGTTGCTTCCTTATTGTTTTTAGACCTTGATATATATAGAGACATTGAGGATAAATTCTTAGAAGCTTGTGACTTATTTCTACCGGATTTTGGGAGTTGAAATTGTTTGAATTGTAGTTTATTTATTTCAGATTTAAATTTTTATTCCCTATTGATAGGTTTACCTAGTCTTAGAGACTTGGTGCCATCACAATATCCTACGGAGGGAATTTGGGGTCATGACAAGAAGAGACACTGGTAGCTGTAGAACGGCTCAGAAAGGCAGCTCACCACTATGCCTCTAGATAACGTGGTTATAAGGCGAAAGGTCCCCTCAGGTCCTGCACAAAAAGTGCAGCAAGTGTAGTATGAGTACGTAAACAACATGTACCCAGTAAGTATCAAGCCTAATCTCGAAGTGGTTGAGATGAGATGGCCGACTTTGACACTCACTATGGGTCAATAATAATAATTGAAATAAAATTAGAATATCTAAATCAACATGATTCACAGAATATAACAATACCTTATTTAACCAGCAGAAATAATTAAATTCCTTCAAATGCAACAATTCTCAATATATTAATTAAATTCCCTCAATTCCAATAAATTTCCAAATCTATCAATTAGCCTCATTTACAGGAATAACAATAATTCCTTAACAAGCAGGAATAATAATTCTTTAAATTTCAAAGATTTCCAATTTATCAATTAGCTTCACAAGCTACAATAAACTATCAAAGTATCGTATAATTATTATTATTAAGCATGATTTCTGCCGATGTCGTTCGGCCCGATCCAGAGTGTCGTGTACACTATCGAGGGATGTGCGACACGATCCATAGATGCATCTATCCTGCTGAGGCGTTCGGCCCGCTCCACAAGAAAGGAGGATATTTTCTTATGTACCTCCGGAAAGAGAGTATATTTATTATAAGATAAATTCGGGAGGAAGAACAATTAATTGAACAAAGAATATAATTTACACAAATAATTCATGCTTTGAGTCCTAAACTACCCGGACTTTAGCATTAATAGTAGCTACGCACGGACTCTCATCACCTCGTGCATACGTAGCCCCCGCAATTAGCAACAATTATTTAATTTAATCACCTATGGGGTAATTTCCCCCTCACAAGATTAGACAAGAGACTTACCTCAATTTTCTCCAATTTAATCCACTAGAAGGCCTTTTTTCTCGATTATCTAACTCTGAATGGCTTGAATCTAGCCAAAATAATTCGATACAATTATTAAATATTATAGGAATCAATTCCATAATACTATATTTTTCAATAAAAATACAAATTAATTAAAAATTCGTTTGTGGGGCCCATGTCTCGGAATCAGGCAAAAGTTACCCAATCCGACAACCTATTCAATTACGAGTCCAACTGTGAACAACTAATTTTTGACCATACCCAAATTCTATACTATTTTGGTGTAAATATTTTCTT
>AWOL01S0000113.1:125358-167838 GCA_000715115.1 Nicotiana otophora | reverse complement strand
CCCTCTTGAATTAATTCGTAGTACGCTACTGATAGGGAGTTGTGCCGGTCGGGCTTGTTTGATAGTTCTTTCATGTGTTCCATCGTATATTCAGTCATATTCATGTTGTGCTGATTGGGGTTTAGCTTGCGAGGTGTGTGCCCAAGTGGTGTTGGGTGTGACTTGTTTATTTGAGTGAATAATCATGGCATCTTCGTGCTTCTTGCATCCTTGTCGGTGTTATGGAGGTTTGGAGCAGGGTTCTAGCTGATATGAGGTTAATTGCCGATGGCTAGGTTTGAGTATGGATGACTATTGTGATTAGAAATGTTGTTATGGACAAATATGTAGTTTGTTAGGTCATGTGTTTGTATCTGGTGAGTGTATATATAGGTTATTGCAGCTGTTTGAGGCTGATACCGTGTGTTGATGTAGGAATCAGGTATTGTGGAAACAACCGGATGGTGAGAAATTTTGTTCTAAGGCCTATTGGTCGAAGGAAAAACCTTCAGTTAAGGTGGTGTTATCGGGCTTACGTGGATTTGGGGTGACGTGGGGTCACTCGCGGGTGTATGTATGGTTTGTTGACTCAGTGATTGATGACTTCAAAATGATTTTTTGCACTGTCGAGGACGAACGTTTGTTTAAGAGGCGGAGAAGGTAATGACCCGATCGGTCATTTTGAGAATTAGCATCCTGTTTTCCAGCTTAAGGTCTCGAGCAGCTTCGTATTATGTGTTATTACTATCATGTGTGGTGTAGTTCGGATGATTCGGTATCAATTTGGAAGAATGATTCTTGTTTTAGAAGCTTAAAAGGTAAGAGTTCACCGGAGTTTGACAATTGTATAGACGACTCCGAAATGGCATTTTGATGTTTCCAATAGCTTCGGATAGTGATTTTGGACATAGGCGTGCGTCCGAATTTTGATTTGGATGGCCGTAGGATAATTTGAACCATTTTGGCGGAAATTGGAAAGTTGAAGTTTTGGAAGGCTACAAGGTTTGACCGAGAGTTGACTTTGTTGATATGGGGCTCGAATTGCGATTTAGAGAGTTGGATTAGCTCCGTTACGTCATTTGAGACATGCATGCAAAATTTGACGTCATTCCGGGTTGATTTGATATGTTTCGGCGCGAGTTGTAGAAGTTGAAAGTTCATAAGTTTATTAAGTTGGATTTGCGATGCGATTCATATTTTTGATATTGTTTGATGTCATTTGAGGCCTCGAGCAGGTCCGCGTTATGTGTTAGGACTTATTGGTATGTTCGGGCGGGGTCCTAAGGGGCTCGGGTGAGTTTCAGGTAGGTTTGGGCTGTGTTGCGCTTGTTTTTTATGTTTCGACGTCGTTTCTTCAAACATAAATTCTACCACATTAAGAAAATGACCTCCAATTGTTGTTTTGATTGAAGCATTAGATTTTTATCGTAATTACGGAGCCATAGCAAAAAAAATGTTGAATTTGGACATCGTATAAATTTTGCCGGGTTCCGAGGTGTGGGCCCGGGGATGATTTTTTTATTGACTTTTTAGGTTTTTTTAAAGATTGAAGCTTTATTATCCAGAATCCTTTCTTATGCGTTTTGATTTGAATTTTTATTTTTGCTAGATTTGAGCAGTTCAGAGGTTGTTCTACTCGAGAAGGACATCTTAGAGTAACGGTCAAGCTTCTTTGAGGTAAGTATCTTGCCTAAATGTGTGTGGGGAAAACTAACCCTCAAGATTTGAGTCATTTGTGATAATTGTGGCATGTGAAGGCCGTGTACGCGAGGTGACGAGTACGTACTCGGGCTTATTTGTGGAAATTTGACCGTTTAGTTCTTTTAGGTTCTTATGTCCATTAGATGTGAAGTTGTTTTAGCATGTTAAATCCCCCATTAACTAAATTTACCCTTACACATCTTATTTGGAATTAATTAATTCATGTTTTGCCCTTGTTGCCAATTAAACGCTTAGGATATTGCCTCTTTATTGCCATGCTATCTTTTCTGTAATTGCTTATCCTTAATTAATGTTATTATTATCCATTTTGTAATTGCTTATCCTTAATTGAAGTTATTATTATTCTTTCTGTAATTGCTTATGCTTAATAGAATTCATTATTATCTTTTTCGTAATTGTCATGCCCCAAACATGGGGAGGCGTGGCTGGCACCCGGTGTCGTACTGGCCCGAGAGAACCACTCTTTATTTTTGTGACTATCATGGGCCAACATGGCCACAACTCATAATGTATAACTATAAGTGGGCAAACGTTGTATCAATTAACCATCATTTTTAAAATATGAATACATATGGGCCGTCAAGGCCTCTGACATACTATACAAAATGAACCTCTATCTATAAAGCCTCTAAGATTATTTGACATCAAATGGGACAGGGTAACGGCCTAACCATAAGTCTGTAGCAAAACTCTGACATGATGACTTATAGATTCGGTTGTACTCCGAATGAGGTGGGGTCTTATCGATCCTTCGCTGAATGCTGATCTCGTCTACTATGAGGGCTCGTCAAACTGATTGTCTATACCTGCAGGAATGAATGCAGCGTCCCCAACAAAAGGACGTCAGTACAAATAATGTACCGAGTATGTAAGGCGAAACTGAAACATAACATTAAGTAAACATTAATTAAAGATATATAAGAGTCAACCTGAATCACTGAAGTGCCACCGTATATGCATACTTATTATACTTATAATGCTCTCTAAAGTCAACATTATATATATAATGCTTCTCTTTGAGACTATTATCCATATTGTATGATGCATGACTGCCCAACAGATCAGTGGTAACTGACCGACCGGCCATAGCGCGGTGGTAAATGCATGGTTGCCCGACTGTCCGTAGCTCGGTGGTAAATGTATAACTGCCTAACCGGCGGTAGCTCGGTGGTAAATGCATGACTGCCCGACCGGCCGTAGCTCGGTGGTAAATGTGTAACTGCCCCACCGGTCGTAGCTCGGTGGTAAATGCATGACTATCCGACCGGCCGTAGCTCAGTGGTAAATGTGTAACTGCCCAACCGGCCGTAGCTCGGTGGTAAATGCATGATGCATATATCACTATATTATAAACATTAACACCTTTATCATATACCTCAATAGAGATTTAGGAACATACTTAGACATGCTTGAATATCACTTTTACAGGAATTATTAACATAGACATTCTTAACTACTAAGAGTAGAACCACTTATGGAATAGCATTACGTTTACGTATCGTTACTTGGATCATAACAAAAGACAGGAAATATATCCTTAACATACCTTAATTGCTCATAAGATCTCGGGAAGGTCGTAGATGAAGAATTAGACTTGGATCACATTCAAAAGAATTATCCTCAAGGTGTTGGCATGAATTCTCAACATGAAGGAATTAGCTATTAACTAAAGAGATGATAAACTTTTTTGATTCATTCTTTATACACAAGTTCATTGTTATTACAAGTTGTTGGAGAAATGGAATGAACACCTATTGAAATAAAATACAAATAAGTCTCGAATAGATTTCATCTAATCACAATCACTTGATGAAATCTTCACGTCTACGAAGTGTAAATGATATATGTGTAGCTTTTTCCACCTAATAAGGTAAGTAAAGAGTCACTAATTTGCTGCCAAAATTCCATACTCCCACGTGGAGGTTGTCCCCTAGAACTTATCCAAAATGCTCACTTAATCCCCACAATTAATCAATTATTCACATAATTAAGAATTATCTCAAATTACTTAAAATACTACTATTAAAATATTAAAATATTAAAATATTAATAATTTATGGTACCATACAAAATCAATACATACACTATTATTTCATTAAAACATCCATGTAAAAATGCATATATTTTCTCAACTTCTAATTTTTCCTAATCTCGTATAAAGAGTACAAATTTTCGTACGCTTAATTCTTAAAATGGTAAAAAGATAACCTTCTTTTCTTGTTAAAAAACAAATTTCTATCTTTACAATAAAGAAAATCTCATAAACTTTCTCATATTATTTGTATAGTTTAAAGCATATTCAGAAGTAGTAATATTGATAACTATATAAAATCATATTTTTGAAACTTTTTACAAAACTGTTCCACTCAAAATACCATATCAAATGTATATAATGGTATCAAGGTTGTTAAACTTACGGATCTTACAATAACATAGTCACAAATCCTTTATAACCTCATGAATGGTTTTAATCCCTTCAAGCTCATATGGATTACTACAACTCATCCTAATATTAAAGTACGGGATGTAACAGTAATTGCTTATCCTTAATTGAATTTGTTAGTATCTTTTCCGTAATTGCTCAACCTTAATTGAGGTTTTGTTATTCCTTTCATTGTTGACTTATCCTTATTTAGAATCATTGATTCGTTCTATCTCTCTTACCGTCGAGTTGTAGTTATGTGGAAATCACTGTTGCACTCTATCTCTCCCCTTTTTGAGCTATTTTTGTTGAAACCATTATTCTCTGTTGTCTCTTTTCTTGTGAGCTCGTTTGTCCGTTTCTTTTTGTTCTGAAGTTCTTGAGTTGATTGACTTGTCGTATTCCCATTTTGTTGTTGTTGTACCGGGTATTGTTGAGCGAGGGCTATGCGTGGTTGTGGTATTGAAACTGTTTTGAGAAAATGTTGTGGCATATGTGCACATGGTATGAAGTTATTTTAGTATGTTGTTATGTTTTGATACACGTGGTATTGTTTAGAGGATTGTCGGGATGTTCGCACATGAGTTGTCCGTGATATTGTTACTATTGATATTTGCACATGCGGCGTGACAAGGCGGGCTATATATGTGGGTTTGCGTATGTGGAGAGACAAGGTGAGAATATTATTATGTGCTTGCGGTGAGACAGTGTGGGAATTTACTTTATTATTGCGCATGTGGCGTGACAAGGTGGGCTATATCGGGGAATGATTTGTGATGACGTGTGATGGCTTGGGGGCATTGTTATTAATGTTATTTGTGTAGTGGTGTGCATACCCTATGTGAGTTAGACCGTGTACATTTTGTGGTGATCGTTTCTTATGTGCCATTCATTGTCTCTACTCTTGCTTGTTTACTTGAATTGTGGTAGAACACTTGTACGACCATACACTTAAACAAAGCACCCATATCAGTTTAAGAAGATGAATACTGATGTTATTAACCATTTACATGTACTCCTCTGTAATTGCCTTCTGTGTGAGAGTTATCATGTTGGCACGTGAGTTGTCCATACAGTATGATGGTAGGCTATAATCCCGTATTTTAGTCGCTTATCACACTCTAATTTACTACACTTCAATTGAGTTTAATCGCTAGTGTGTTGCACTAATTGTGTGTTTTATGCCTAGTAGGAGTAATTCCAAGCTATATAGATATTATGGAATGAAATCTAGCTATTTGGAGCTGTGAAATCTGAGTAACAATCCAGGGGATTAAGCCGGGATCGCGTTCGGGGGTTGAGAACCACATCCAAAGTTCAAAACGCAAGAAAAACGATTCGCTCTGACAAAAACACACAACCGCAGCACGTGGGGCGGCGTGTGGGGCAATGTGGCTGCCCAAATTCTGCCCCGGTCAATTTTGCATGCTCTCTAACCAATCCTACTGCAACCCCACCTGGTGCGTCGCCCCATGGGCGCGCCTGTGCAACGTTTACAGAGCTGGAATCATTTTTTATGCATGAGAAGGTATTTTTGTCTGGGCACAACCCTACTAAGTATAAATACATGTAAAAATGTTATTTTTAGGACTTTTGACACATTTTCGACCTAAGGAAGCCAAGGAGGAGGTGGAGCAGGAAAAGCACAAGTATTTCATCATTCCATCTTCACTCAAGATAAGAGTTTGGATCTTTTTATGTTTTCCTTTGATTTAAACATTGTTGTGATGAATTGCTCCATATTAATGGAGTAGTTCTCTTTACGGTTTGATGGATTTGGTGTGTTGATACTTGTTTGTGGATATTAACTCTAGTTTTTATGTATAGCATCATTTTGGATGATTTAATCATTGCATGTATATTCACTTGTTCATGTAATCGAGAGAGGCATAACTTGTGATATTCTTACATTCTATCTTGTTGGTTGAATTCATTAATTCTTCTTAGTAATCGAAATAGGCTAATTTAATTGTTGATTAAACCTAGTTAGGAGGATAATCGAGAGAGGTTCTCCTAAAGACCAATCCACTACTATCTCGTGCATATCATCACCGATCTTAAATTAGTATATCTTGTGAGGTTGAGACTTACTCGAGAGAGGAGTTTCTACTAAATAATTGAATTAATAAACTAGTGAATTTGAGAGACTCACTTGAACATTAAAAGTGAATTATCTAGAGTTAAATCCCAACATTTGTCTTGCACCTATCCTATCAACCCTACCTTCTCCCAATTGATAACCTTCTTTGCTCATTACTTGCGTCGATTGTCATTAGCAAAAAGTTTAGATTCCTAGTTAACTTTAGTTTTAATTACAGAAATTTCAATTGTTAATCATCTTGGATAGAAATCTAGCAATAAACAACAAGAATACTATTGAACTCCAATCTTTATGGAAATGATATTATATTTTACTACACTCATTTATCGAGCATATTTATGTGTGTGTTTTGCGCTCGTCAAATTTTAACGTCGTTGTCGGGGATTGGCAATCAATAGTGTTGGAATTAGTTTGTAGTTCTAATTCGAGATTTTTTTTAATTGTTTTTTCTATTTTTACGGTTGGTGTTCTTTGACTATGCACATGCTACAGGTTAGATTGGTGCATGACTCCATCGTCTGGGAAATAATTGCAACCATACGAGCCAGAAATAGAGAGACAACTGCGACAGTTGAGGAAGGAAAGAAATCTCCCCGAGAATATAGAGAAGGTTGGGAAATCCTCAACCAAAGAAAACATGGCCGAAGATGATAATAATGTAGATTTGGCTGCGATGGAGGCAGCCCAACGAAGAGAAAAGGCTGCAAGGGATGCTGAAAAAGCAGCTATTAGAGATGGAGAAATTGCATACGAAGAAGAGAGGACTCGGAGAATGGCACAGAATCAGCCCATAGGTGCAGACCAAATAAAAAACATAGCTCCCGGCCAAGGGTTATCAAGCATGAGACCACCCCCAGTTGCAGCTAATAATTTCAAGTTGAAGCAAGGGTTACTTCAAACCCTTCAAAATTGTTGTATCTTCAAAGGAAAGAAGAACGAAGATCCAAACAATCATCTAATGGACTTCGAGGAGATCATGAACACCTTTTAATAAAATGGTGTGTCAGAAGATGCAGTTTACCTAAGGGCATTCCCATTTACTCTCAGTTGCTGATACATTGGCGGCTTTTGTAAACCCGATCCCCCGACGGCCTTGATTGTTACCCCAACCACGTTGGTTGTTGCCTCCCCAATTCCCTTGGTTGTTTCCACTACAGTTTCCTTGATTGTTGTTGTTATGCCAATTCCCTTTATGGTTAGAACTCCAATTGCCATGAGTGTTTTGTTGTCGCCATTGTTGTTGGTTTGAGCCGTGGAAGTTGTTTCTTTTCGCTTTAAAATTTTTGACATATTGCACTTCCTCCTCTTTCTCATTATATGACTCATCTTGATCAAAACCTCCATCACCTTGCATATAGTTCTCCACTCGGGTTTTCATTTATGGACCGTTAGTCCTCTTCTTGTTTACCATAACATTCACTCTCTCCATAACATGAACTTTCTTAGATTTAGTTGAGCCTTTACTAGTTGAGTCATGGTAGTGGTCAATTCGGCAATGACTTGCCCATGGTCTTGAAATTATCTATGGAGGTTGATAATATTTGGATCACCTTGTAGGACATTGGCATGGGATTGCAAAACCGACGACGTCTTCGCCATCTCGTCTAGAATGTCACATGCCTTTGCATAAGGCTTAGTCATAATATTCCCAGAGGCTAGTGGATTCACTACACATTGATTGGTTGTGTTAATCCCATGATAAAAGGTTTGTTGCAACATGTTTTTCGTTATATCGTTTCTGGTACATTCCTCCCACAGTCTCGTGTGCACTGCTTGATTGAATTGTTGGCTTTATATCATAGGAGTTAGGATTGGTGTAGTTGAAGAAGGAGTAGTAAAATCAAGCGGTGTAGTAGCTGGGGGAATATCCTCACCCCTCGGGTGCTCACCTGTATCATCAGGTATAGAATCAGCTGCCACTCCTGGGTGGCATTGGCTCTTTTGCCAGTTCTTGCTTTCATCCTAGGCGCTATATAAGGAAAATTAGTGCAATGCACGAGGGAATGGCTAGATCCTCATGATGAAGGCGATATGATTTTCTATGCCCATAACGCTCATAGAGAAATTCAAAGGGGACGTAGGATTTCTTCAGACAAACCAGTTTATCATTCTTGTTAAAACCCAACATTTTTAGAAAATCGCGTGGAGTGCAATTTTCTGGAACCAATAATCCTGGACTATCCCATGGTAACTTGGCAAAACCCCCTATTTCTTCCAGGAGAGGAGTCATTTCTATATTTTTAAATCGGAAAACGACTCTCTTCTCACCCCAGAACATGGTAGCAGCATCGATCAGTTCCCTATTTGGTTGAATGTTTAGCAAAGATGGCAGGTTACCCAATACCCTACTCACATGATCGTTATCACATGGTGCAAGGTTATTCCACCAGGCTTCATTTATTTCAAACAAATAAAAGTTAATCCTTTCCCGTCCAGATTCGACTATTTACGCAATAATGATCAGCATGTTGACATGTTTTCTCCAAGTAATGCACATAATATGATGGTGTCCTTTGGGATTATGGAAATATGGTTTGACTTTGGAGAAGGTTCATCTAAGCGGGTTGATGCGTCAATGGCATCTCAATACGTACTAGGTTTAGCATGATGCATGTACATTTCAAATTAGAGTGTGGTTTCTAGAACGGTCTAGACTGGTACTCTCATGTGAACAACTCTAGAGGGAAAGGCACGGGACCGTCGACTGCACCGCTGATTGATTAGTCAAGTGCAAATAATCCTTTCTAGTTTAAAAGGATGTTTTTTAGGAAAATGCGGACACTTATCAAGCACTACTATGTTGATAATAAGCAGGAGTAAAGTATGATGTGGGAGCATGCTATATGCAAAAATAGTAACACGTTGCCAAATATTTACATGATGAAAGTGCGTAAAAACAGTAAACAATATAAACGGGAGAAAAAAGTAAAAGGGAAAAATGGAAGAGAAAAGTAAGTTTAACTCATGAAAACATGCGAGAACATAATTAAATGAAGCAAATAAGGAGATAGGGATGAGAGAGACATGATGTACCAGTCTTAAACAAGATGACAACAACAGAGGGAATGATGTTCATGTCATAGCAAATAAATGAAGAAAAGGGGAGGGGATATGTCAAAGCAATTTAAACAAATAAGGGAAATGATGTACATGTCATCAAATAATCCACATAAGTCAACTTCGTTATGGTACTAGCCTAAGTATAAATCCCTAGCGGAGTCGCCATGTTGTCGTGTCCCTTTTTCTCTTGAAAGTGGGTTTCGACATGTGACAACTCTTTTAAATGGGGGTATTAAAAGAGAACGTGTTAGGCACTCTTCGAGGTCCACAAATGTGGGTCTCAGCAAAAGTTTAAACTATGTGGGATTTTCGGATTACAATAGTCCTAATTGATCATATAAGTGAGGGGAAGACAAGGAATTTAAAGGTTCTATTATGAACACATGCAAAGAAAATCGGGCAATAATTAGACTATATAGATAATCAGTACAAGTCGTTAGAGGTTGCAAGATACAACTTAATTATTCTATATTTGACGACTATGTATGAACAATAAACATATAAAGAAGGGGGTCCCAACCTTTTTAGCCTAAAGGATCACCCAGAGCAACATAAGTAATACTTCGCAACTCCCTTGAGGTAGGGGTTGCTCATATTATTCACGAGCACAAACTATCATCCCCTACTACCCGATTACTAAGTTAAAGTTGTTTACTTAAAGGCGCTTTAATTCAATTCTAGGTCGTGTCCTACACGTGCACTACCCATCCCACGCTTATAGTCCAAGAGTCTTTGAACCGACTATTTGGGTGGTTATAGAATCTACTTAGTGTCACACCCCAAAACCGAGGATCGTGACCGGCGCTCAACCGAGTGAACCCGGCCGAGCAAGCCTATTAGATTTGCTTCTACCAAACTCATTCTTGAATAAAGAGAATATATATCTTTTCGTTAATCAAACAATAAAGTGATCATGTCTGCAATACCAAATTCTTACCATTAATTACTTCATTTTAAAGTCTCAATTCCACACACATTTTTCATAATCTGAAGTGGAAATAGTAATGCAAGCACAACACAACGACTTTGACTTCCCCAACACCAATATACAACCCACACTATGTCTACGGAGCCTCTATAGATAATGAAGAGTACAATGATTATGTCAGCAATAAGGCTCCAACCATACCTCAAACAGAATACACAAACTACAACAGATTCATGACCCCGACAAAAGATCAATAACTGCTGGGAAGAAGGGGCACTGCTGTCACTGATCAATAACTCCTGATATGGAACCACCTGCATCAATTTAAAGATGCAGCGCCCCCGACAAAAGGGACGTTAGTACTGTCGAATAGCACTAGTATGTAAACTAATCACCCTCTCAATAGAATGACAAATAATACAAACAAGATTATCATAATATCAATGGAAGCCTTAATCAACATCAAACCTCAATTTAGGATCAAGACAATGTTCAAATTAATTACCATATCTCGCATTAGGAGATTTTTAGTATTGATATATCATTGTCCACAATACCATTATTCACAATATCAGTACTACCGTACTCTCAGCACGGAGTCCGATCACGACCACTCTCGGCACGGAGTCTGATCACGACCCGATCGGCTAGGCTATCTCATTAGAGACATGGGCCACAATTACTCTCAATATTAATACCCCTGTCTTTGAAACAGATTCCGATCACGACCCGATCGGCTAGGCTATCCATTTAAGGACATCGACCACAATCACCATTTCAATTACAATTTCCAGCACAATCACCACCATGTGTGCGGCATGGTATCCGATCACGACCCGATCGGCTAGGCTGTCTTATTCGAGACATCAACCTTTTTGTATCAATCATCACATTTTTTACTTTTTTCACATCGTTTTATTTCATTGGCACTATTGGCCACAATTATAAAATAATTCTTGGCACGTTGGCCGTATTTAGTATTTCATGCTCAACTTTTCACTTTCAAACATCAACCTCATCGACACCAATAACAATACTTAAAATCAAGGTGTGTAGTACACATGTGAGCAATTAAGAGTCCAAGGTACATAGAGATATCTCACAAAATTTGGCATAATAGCCTTCGTTTGAACTTGACTTGAAGTCGAAACGTTATTAATGCACAACCCATACTTGAACACATCCTTAGTTGATAACATAACATGAATAAAGCATTTAGGACACTTATTGAATTTATAACTCTCAACCCAATCTTACTTGGAATAGCCAATTTTAAATGAACCACTCGGGACTTACAAAATTTACATGAATATCGTAGGATTCAATTCTAAGAGAAGAGTTTAGCCAACATACCTTAATGGAGCTTCCTTAAACTCTAAAATGTTCTGGAATTCTTAGCAATTGCAATCTATTGTAGAAATATAACAAATGGAACCAAACTTAGGAAGCTGCTCATGGTTCTAGCTCATTTTAGCATTTTATCAAACACTAGGTGTGCATAAAGGTTTCAAGGACCTTTTTATGGAGGATTCCATCATCCCACAACCCAACATTTACCGTTTTTAGCTCAACAATCTTCCTACACCCTTTGATAACACATTCATGTAAAATAAACAACTCTCATGCCCAAATATTATCTTGCAAATTACCCATTGGTAGACAAAATTCAAAATTGAGGGTTAGGGTGTAGAATCTTACCTCTAGGATGAAGACCTAGTGAGTTTCCTTTCTTAATCTTCCAAAATTTGAACATGTATTGAAGAACAATTATTGAGGAACGCCTTCTCACTCTAGGGCACTCTCTCTTACTCTAAAATGTCAGATTTTAGCTCAACAATAACCCAAAGCGTGTATTTGACGAAGTAGGGTCGGATTCTAAAAACCCAAAAATGGATCTCCAGAACAAGGTCTGTGATCGCATAATCCATATGCGGACCGCATATCAGTCGCATAATTGGTGTCCAGAACCGGCAAAAATCTGTTTGTGTTTGCAGTCACTATGCGGCCCGCAGACCACTTCTGTGGTCGCATAATGAACTGCAGAACAATTATGTGGTCGCATAATCGACCGCAGAATTGCATCAAAACTGACCCTCCTTTACCTCATTTCTGCGGCCATTATGCGGCTCGCAGAGTGATTCTGCGATCGCATTGTGGACCGCAAAAACGCATTTCTCTGCCAAAATATTTTTCTTTACTTTCCAGTGCATTGTTAAACCAAAATGATTCGAGCCGGCACTAGAAAACATTATTTATCCTTTGCAACATTTTACGGGGCCTTACATTCTCCCCCACTTAGGATCATTCGTCCTCGAATGAGGGTCAATTTCTTTTTATTAGCATCTTATGCAACTCAGTTTTCATACCACACACCAGCAGCCCCAAATTTGACTAACTCCCTAAATTTCTAAACATTTTGCCAGAGTTTCCTTTGTAACTAGGCCTATCCACCTGCCCGAGACCCCCAGAAACACATCATAACAACATATAGATAATCCAACGACGTAACATAATTCGAAACAATACCAATTGTAGCCTCACATGCAATATATTACCAGAAAGGAACACCCTTAATGCCAATTGTACAAATATAACAAAATTCATAGAAAGTAAGTCTTATAATTTTCTTAGATCAAAACTTTATAAATACATGGTCATTCAAACAAATAAGGATACTTTTTCTTCATTACTTCAAGTGCCTCCCAAGTAGCCTCTTCAACCTGTCAGTTTCTCCATAGAACTTTCACGGATGCAATTTCTTTGTTTCTCAACATTCGAACTTGCCGATCAATAATAGAAACTAGAATCTCTTCATAAATCAATTCTTCATTAACCTCAATAGTCTCAACCGGAACAATGACTGTCGGGTCTCCAACTACTTTCTTTAACATAGACAAATGAAACAACGGGTGCATTAATGACATTTTAGGTGGTAGCTCAAGATTGTACGCCACCTCACCGATCCTCTGAATGATTCTGTACGGTCCGACATACCTCGGAATCAATTTCCCTTTCTTACTGAATCGCATTATGCCTTTCATGGGGGAAACATTCACGAATACCCAATCACCTTCTTTGAACTCCAAATCGCTATGACGAACATCCGAATAGGAGTTTTGATGACTTTGAGCAGTCATCAACCGCTCCTTAATGATTTTAAATTTTTCCATAGCCTAATGCACGAGGTTTGGCCCTATCAACTCTGCTTCTCCAATTTCGAACTACCCAATGGGAGATCTACATCTCCTACCATATAAATCCTCGAATGGTGCCATCTGAAGTCTAGAACATAAGCGCACAACATATCCTCAAGCATCTGAATAGTCCGCTCTACCTGCCCATCAGACTGCGGGTGAAAGGTTGTACTAAGATTCACTTGAGTACCTAAACATTGCCGAACGTTATTCCAAATATTAGCTGTGAATTGTGCTCCCCGATCAGAAACGTTGGAAACTGGGATGTCATGCAACCTGACTATTTCTTTGATATACAACTGAGCATATTGTTCCGCTATATCGGTAGCCTTAACCGGCAAGAAGTGTGAGGATTTCATGAGTAGATCCACAATCACCCAAATTGAGTCAAACCTGTGAGGAGTACGAGGTAATCCTACCACAAAGTCCATATTAATCATTTCCCACTTCCACATTGGAATTTCTATGTTCAGTGCCAACCCACCAAGGCATTGGTGTTCGGCCTTTACTTGCTGACAATCTATACATTTCGCCACAAATTTCGCTAAATTCCTCTTCATATCATTCCACCAATAGACTTCCTTAAGATCATGATTTATTTTCATAGAACCTGGGTACAAGGAATACCTAGAAGTCTGTGCTTAGTCTTAATTCCCTCACGGAGACCATCCACGTTTGGAACACATAGTCACCCTTGGTACCTTAGTTTACCATCATCCATGCCAAGAGAAAAGGCCATGGTCTTATTTTTATGAATCCCATCTTTCAATTGCACTAATGATGGATCGTTGTATTACTTCTCTTTGACTTCCACAACAAGCGATGAATCAGCCCTATTTTGCACAATTACCCCTCCTTCACTAGAGTCGACAAGACGAACTCCCAAACTAGCCAATCGGTAAACTTCCTTGTCCAAAGGCCTTTGATATGCCTCCAATTGAGCCAAACTACCCATGGATTTCCAGCTAAGAGCATCTGCCACAATATTGGCCTTTCCCGGATTATATAGAATATCAATGTCGTAGTCCTTGAGTAACGCAAGACATCTTCTCTGCCTCAAATTCAATTCCTTCTCCTTGATAATATATTGAAGGCTCTTATGGTCCGTGAATATATCCACATGGACCCTACATAAATAATGACGCCAAATTTTTCAATGCAAACACCATCACCGCAAGTTCTAAATCGTGTGCTAGATAGTTCTCTTTATGATTTTTGAGTTGCTTAGAAGCGTAAGCTATCACCTTGCCATGTTGCATTAATACACACCCAAGGCGGATCCTTGAAGCATCACAATATACCACAAATCCATTTATACCCTCTGGTAGGGTCAACACCGGTGTCGTAGTCAATCTTGCTTTCAACTCCTGGAAACTCTTTTCACAAGCATCTGACAATTGGAACTTAACTGCCTTCTGTGTCAATTTAGTCAATGGATAGGCAAGAGTAGAAATACCCTCCACAAACTTTTTTGTAATATCCAGCTAAGCCTAAGAAACTGCGAATCTCTATTGGAGTTGTTGGCCTCGGCCAATTCTTCACAACAGAAATTTTCTGAGGATCAATCTTAATTCCCTCACTAGAGACTATTGATGTAGGGTTTGCAGAACTACCTTGAGATGATCGGCATGGTCTTCTCGACTTCGTGAATATACAAGAGTATCATCAATAAACACTATCGCAAAAGAGTCGAGGAATGGCTTAAAAACTCGATTCATAATATTTGTGAAGGCTGCTGGGGCATTTGTTATCCCAAAAGCCATCACTAGAAACTCAAAATGCCCATACCGGGTCTTAAAAGCTTTTTCGGAATATCCCGCTCCCTGATCGTCAATTGGTGATACCCGGATCTTAAATCAATCTTGGAGAAGTACCTGGTACCTTGAAATTGATCAAACAAGTCATCTATCCTTGGCAGTGGGTACTTATTCTTGATTGTGACCTTATTAAGCTGCCGATAATCAATACACATTCTTAGTGACCCTTCTTTCTTTCTTACAAAAAGGACCGGTGTGCCCCAGGGTGACACACTTGGCCGGATAAAACCCGTTTCTAACAAATCTCTCAATTGTTCCTGTAGCTCCTTCAATTCTGCCGGTGCGATTCTGTAGGGTGGAATAGATATAGGATGCGTGGCTGGCATCACATCAATCCCAAAATCCATCTCCCTGTCTTGTGGGATCCCAGGGAGTTCATCTGGAAAGACTCCCGAAAATTCATCCACAACAGGCACGTACTCAAGTGTAGGTGCCTCAGCATCCTTATTGATCATCTTTGTGGCCTTAAGGTAGGAAATAAATCTACTCAATAACTGGCTCATTTGGAAATTCGAACCTAACAGTCTAGGTTCGGCAATCAAGCGTGGCAAAATAAGAATAAAGCCAATCCATCCCCATTATCACATAAAAATCAACCATTCTAAATTTAATAAGGTCGACCACAATGTCCCGACCCCGCAACGTGGCTACACAATCCCTATAGACCCGCGCGGCCAAAATAGACTCACTAACCAGAGTGGATACAGAGAATGGCTCATGAAGCTATTCCGGTTCTAGCCCAAATTCCATAGCAACTTAATGAGTGACATATGACAAAGTAGAACCTGGATTAATAAGAGCATACACATCATGAGATTGGACAGTCAATATAACTATGACAACATCTGGAGAAGCCTCTGAATTATGGCGACCCCTTATAGCATAGAAATGGTTGGATCTTCCTGAACTCTGTGCTCCACCCCTAGATGCACCACGCCTTGCGGGAGTTGGAGTGACTCGATCTGGAGGAGGTGTTGCGGATGTAGTAGCTATAGAACTGGCTAGCTGTGCCATGCCCGTGCCCGCACCCTAGCAGGACGAACGACAATCCCTCTAAATATGACCCCTCAATCCGCACACGTAGCATATTCCTAGGTGCATCTTTCCACAACAGGGCATGGGGGCCTCCTTTGCTGCTGGAATCTACCATCATGACGACCCTGCTGATAGGAGTCCCTGTTGCCGTGACTGGGCCTGAAACGACTCCGCTGCTGCTGTTGACGGGGCCCTGATGGTAGTGCACTAGCTGAAGACTAAAAAAGGACTGGGATGGTGCCGACGACCCTCCCCTGAATGTTGACTTGCCACCACCAGAAGAACCACCTAAGTTGCCCACAAACCGGGGCTTATTACTACCTTCTCGGTCCATTTTGTTCCTTAATTTGCGGGTCTATGTGGCTTGAGTGAATGCCACCATCTTTCCATAGTTCATATCAAAATTTAAGTTTGTTGTAGCGGCCTCATTAATTACCAAGGGAATAAGTCCCTGCACAATGCGGTGCACTCTAGTTTCCATAGTGGGCAACCTGTAAATAGCATACTTAGACAGGTACGCGAATCTCATATAATAATCCCACACACTCAGGCTATCTTGTCTCAAGTTCTCAAACTCAACAACACGGGATGCCTTAGTCTCTACAGGCAACAAATGATCAATTAAGGCATTGGCAAACTCAACCCACCTTGCCGGAGGGCTCCCTTCTTCACGGGACTCCTCCCATAGTTCGAACCAAAATATGCCACCTCTTTCAGGCGGTAGGAGGCCAATTCCACTTCCTCTGTCTCAGTAGCACGCATAAATCGGAGCGTCTTGTGCATATCATCAATGAAGTCCTAGGGATCCTCCTCTGGGTTAGTACTGGTGAACACTGGAAGATCCAACTGGAGGAACCTATTCACCCTGGAACTAGTAGAATTCCTTGGTTGACTGGCATACGTTGGTGCAACATTTGATCTTTGGGCCTGGGATGCCACTATCTAAGCCAACATCTGTATGGCTCCCCAAAGATCAACATTAGAAACACCAGAATCGGAAGCTGGAACTGGAGGTGGAACTGGTATATCAGTTGGAGGGATCGCTACACCCTCAGTAGGTGTAGGGATAGGTGCGGTCAGATCAATTGTAGTAGAGCCAGGCAGTGTACTAACTGGAGGAATATTCTCACTCCTCGGGTGCTCATCATCATCATCAATTATAGGGTCAACTGTCACTCCTGGGGTGACATTGGCTCTTTAGCCAGTTCTTGCCTTCTTCCTAGGTGCCATGTACTGAAAGTTAAAGTAAAGCACGAGTTAAAGGAGGAACAATTTTACCATCATCTTTATCGCACGATGGAGAACATGAAAGAATGGTATTATTCCTAAATGCCCATGTAGCATCCTAATTATAGATGTGGTCGACAACACACCGATAATAAGGACTCTACTAGACACGACTCTGAGACATCCTAGGATACTTAGAACATTAGGCTCTGATACCAAGTTTGTCATGCCCCAAAATCGAGGAGCGCGACCGACGCTCAACCGAGTGAACCTGGCCGAGCAAGCCTATTAGATTTCCTTCTACCCAAACTCATTCATCAACAAAGAGAATATATATATTTTCATTAATCAAACATTAAAGTGATCACATCCGCAATACCAATTTCTTACCATTAGTTACTTCATTTTAAAGTCTCAATTCCACACACATTTTTCATAATCTGAAGTGGAAATAGTAATTCAAGCACAACACAACGAGTTTTACTTCCCCAGCACCAATATACAACCCACACTATGTCTACGGAGCCTCTATAGATAAAGAAGAGTACAATGATAATGTTGGAAACAAGGCTCCGGCTATACCTCAAACAAAATACACAAAGTACAAATGATTCATGACCTCGGGATGAAGTGGGGCTCATCAAGTCAGCTGGGAAGAAGGGGCGCTGCTGTCACTGATCAATAAGTTCTGCAGTGGAACAACATGCATCCATTTAAAGATGCCGCACCCCCGAAAAAACAGACGTTAGTACTGTCAAATAGCACTAGTATGTAAACTAAACACCCTCTCAATAGAATGACAAATAATACAAACAAGATTATCAAAATATTAATGGAAAACTTAATCAACATCAAACCTCAATTTAGGATCAAGACAGTGTTCAAATTAATTTTCATATCTAACATTGGGAGATTTTTACTATCGATATACCATTGTCCACAATACCATTATTCAAAATATCAGTACCACCGTACTCTAAGCACGGAGTCCGATCATGACCCGATCGGCTAGGCTATCTCATTAGAGACATCAGCCACAATTACTCTCAATATCAATACCACTGTCTTTAACACGGAGTCCGATCACGACCCGATCGGCTAGGCTATCCATTAGGGACATCGACCGCAATCACCATTTCAATTACAATTTCCAGTACAATCACCACCACGTGTGCGGCATGGTGTCCGATCACGACCCGATCGGCTCGGCTATCTTATTCGAGACATCAACTTTTTTGTATCAATCATCGCATTTTATACTTATTTCACATCTTTTCATTTCACAAGCACTAGTGGCCACAATTATAAAATCATTCTTGGCACATTGGCCGTATTTAGTATTTCATGCTCACATTTTCACTTTCAAACATCAACATCATCAACACCAACAACAACAACAATTCAAATCAAGGTGTGTAGTACACATGTGAGCAATTAAGAGGCTAAGGTACATAGAGATATTTCACAAAATTTGGCATAATCGCCTTCGTTTAAACTTGACTTGAAGTCGAAACATTATTAATGCGCAGCGCATACTTGAACGCATCCTCAATTGATAACATAACATGAATAAAGTATTCAGGATACTCATTGAATATATAACGCTCAACACAATCTTGCTTGGAATAGCCAATTTTATAATGAATCACTCTGGACTTACATAATTTACATGAATATCATGGGATTCAATTCTAAGAGAAGAGTTTAGCCAACATACCTCAATGGAACCTACCTCTGAAATGCTCCAAAATTCTTAGCAACTTCAATCTACTGTATAAACATAACAAATTGAACCAAAATTAGGAAGATGCTCGTCTCTCTAGCTCATTTGAGCATTTTATCAAACACTAGCTGTGCATAAAGGTTCCAAGGTCCTTTTTATGGAGGATTCCATCATCCCACAACAGAATCTTTACCATTTATAGATTAACAATCTTCTTATACCCTTTGATAACACATAAATGTAAAATAAACAACTCTCATGCCCAAAATATATCTTGCTAATTACCCATTTCTAGACAAAATTCGAAATTGAGGGTTAGGGTGTAGAATCTTACCTCTAGGATGAAAACTTAGTGAGTTTCCCTTCTTAATTTTACGCAAATTTGAGCAAGAACTGAAGAACAATTATTGAGGAATGCCTTCTCACTCTAGGGCACTCTCTCTTACTCTAAAATGTCATAATTTAGCTCAAACATGACCCAAAGCATGTATTTAACGAAGTAGGGTCGGGTTTTAAAAACCCAAAAATGCAGCTCTGGAACAAGGTCTGCGATTGCATAATCGATATATGGACCGCATATCGGTCGCATAATTGGTGTCCAGAACCGACAAAAATCTATTTGTGTTTGCGGTCACTATGCGGCCCACAAACCTGTTTTGCAGTCTGATAATGAACCGCAGAACAGTTATGCAGTTGCATAATCGACCGCAGAATTGCATCCAAACTAACCCTCTCCTGCATTACTTCTACGGCCATTATGTGGCTCGCAGAGTGATTCTGCGGTCGCATAATGGACCGCAGAAATGCATTTCGCTGCAAAAAAAAATTTCTTTACTTTCCAGTGCATTGTTCAACCCAAAATTTCTACAATCCTCAAATACGTAAGCCTAGTCCGACAGTAGGAAACATTATTTTTACTTTGCAAAATTTTACGGGGCCTTATACTTAGGATGCTCAAAAATGATAAACCTGGCATACATTCAAAATATATTGGACTTCACATAAGGAACATGAAGCGCTCAAGTCAGCCTCCACACATAAACAACAAATGCACATGGGCAGATTAGGCAGTAGACAATTTCAAGCTTAAGAAGCATTATCGTCGTTAAGTCGTATAGGCAAGGTTTCTAGGTGATTTTGATTTCCAGCATTGTACTTGTAGCATTACAGTTTTAGGCTAACAGATTTGCAGATTAAAATATTACTTACATATAGGCATGGCATCTATATTGTTCGTGCAGCGAGGCAATAAGACTGTTCGAAAGCCCAAGATTAACGACGTTGATTTATAGGCATGATTTCTAAGACGAGTAACAATATCTTATATGCAGGATTTCTTACGATTGACAATTGAAATTGATATTATGAAACTTTATCCCTATAGGCATGTCTTCTAAGTGTATCAATACAATGAAGAAATAAAGTAATTGCTTAGTTGATTAAGGTCATAGATTCATGATATCTAGATGAGCAGTGTGCAATTGATTGATTAATTAGTTGAAGCCTTATAAACATGGTACCGAGATGAGAGTTAGTAAAAACACATGTTGTTGTATCCTATAGGCATGATATCTAACACATAGCATTAGAGCAAATTGAGTAGATAACCAGTTATGTTTGAATCCTACATGCATACTATTTAATATCGAATATAAGTGGAGAATATGAACAAGTGAAGCACTTAGATTATTATGGGCATGTTTTCCAACAGTGTACATGAATAGGACATGTTGAGCAAGATATCAAATAAAGCACTTAGACCCTACAGACATGTTTTCTACTCTTTTATGCAAGAATATAGTAACACATGTTTCCCAAGATTCACTAACTCACCAATTGTATGTTTACAAATTATTATAGGCCCAAAATAAAGAATACATGTTCAAATATTACAACTAAAATGAATACAGGCCCAATAAATAGAGTAGGCCCAAGGGAAAATAACCGAGCAACGTCGAGGCCTTAAATAAGCTCATTTTTCACACAAATAGCAAACCCAGATCTAGGTACACCCTAAAACATCAGTGTGTACTAGTTGCATGACTCAAACTTAGACACGAACCCATACTAGGCCTGAAGAGGGGACTAACTTACCCAACAATGCAAAATTTAACCACACGAGTAACAAACTATACATGGGAATAATTAAACAACTTTTAAACATTACACACTGAATTCTCAAAGCCATAACTAACATTAGTTCTCTCTAAAGCATATTGACATGTTCATAGAGCATACATAAGTCAGGTTCATGCTTGCATTTTTCATAAGCTAAGGTGACAGGATTGACCATAATAGGATAACAAACTACTTCAAGTAAAGTTTCAAAACAAATCATAGTCCATGATTACCATAAAGAACTTCAGATATGAGAATTTAGTAGAATCATAGACAGGAAACCAATAAAGTACAGTCCTCGGCTGAAGATGTCTAGCATGAGAACCTAATAAAAATGGGATAACCGAACAGGTTGGTGGACATGGTCGACAAATAAACATTAATTGAGCATGAAGAAACTCGAGCATGAAAAATACTTGTCATAATATAAAAGTTTAAACAATACCATAACTCATAGTAGGCAAGCATACCTCAAGAACTGGATTATCAGACCACGCATAGGAGAAAAGGCTCGATATTGCATTCTTTACCTTGTGAGCCATAGGTGGGGGTAAACAACATAGCATTAAACTAGGCATGGAACACACATTAAAGTTACAATTAGCAGGGTAACACATTTTGGCGAACATAGTTGAGAACTAACTTTAGTAGAGTATTAAGTTTCACAGGAATTACCCAACAGGAACTAGAGCACATGAATTAGTCTATCACGAGAATGCAGAATAAAGTAGAGATATCATTTCAAGACGAGCAACAGGTATAAACATTCAGACACATAAAAATACATTAGGCTAGACATGCTCGAGGTAATGTAAATCATTCATGCTGAGCACATACCATATGCATACATCGAAGGTAGAAATTAGGCATGTTCATAGCCATTAAATAGTAGGGTAATATAGTAGCATATTGGTTCACATAGGTTTAAGTGGCACAGATGTACAGATCATGAATATAAACGAAAGAGAATAACATTTATATGGCCAAAGGCACTTACCAATTGTAGATGAACAAACAAACAAGTAAAGAGAAGCAGTCCCAGTAATATTCCAATCGTCAATAGAAAAGAACAGCAGAACCCCAAAATCCTAGTGCATTACAGTTTGCAAGGGTTTCAAGTGAACCCCAAGTAGTGCTCGCACCGAGAAAGGGCAAAAAGCAAATTTTGATGGCCTTGGCTTTAAGCCGGCCAATGTCTCAAAATAAAGAAGAGTAGGAGTGAGAGTGAGAGAGCAATAGCAGTAGTTTTACGTGGTAATCATTGGAGTAGTCGTTAGGCCTTAAATGGGAAGCGGGGAAGGGAGTTTATACAGTAGTTAAATCAAACGAGTAAACAAGGAAGGAAAATTAAGCAAACATAAATAAGGAAATAAGAAAAATACACATGCAATCAGTAAAGTAACCAGAGAGGAAAGAAATCAAACTCCAAACCCTAATTAGGGTTCGATGCTTAAGATCGGCCAACTGATATAACAAATCAGGCCTTTCTTCATGAATATGGACAAAATATTGTCCAAATCTCCAAGATTAAAGTCGATTAAAGTCTGATATGGAGATGGTACTTGCCAAAATTGGGCAAGTACTTTTGTAATACCATAAATGTATGACCAGTAGTGGAGAAACATAGATGTGGTAAGCAAATAATGATGGAATCCCATTATCACCGGGATTAGGAGAGGGATTTAAGTGAGGAGCGGCTGGGGTTCTTCAGAAGAGAGAAGATGAGGGTTTAGAGGATTTGAGGGCGGCTATCTCAGAAGAATAGGTGTTAGGGTTTGGACCGAGGGTAATTAAAATGGGGGAATGGAATTGGGTCGTTGATCATTTGAGACTTTAAGATCAACAGCCAAGATTAGAGGAGAAGCGGGGCAGGTTGTAAAATGGGTCCTGACCAAGTTATAATTAAAGGGGTCATTTGGTTTTGGGCTAGGGGGATTGGGCAAAGGTTTTTGAGGTATGGGTTGGTATTCAGGTCCGGAAATTAGCTTAGTATAGGTCAATGAAATTAAATGTTCAAAACTTGTTTAAATTAATTTATAAAAATGATTAATCAATAGTAAAAATAATAGTTATGCAGTAAAATGCTATGAAATAATAGCTTAACATTATGAATTTATAAAACATATATGTGGGTGTAAATAATAAATTGGATGATTAAGTCGTCACAAAATAATTTGGAAGGTTAATTAGTAAATATTTGAACAGTGATGCAAGAAAATATATTTTAAAGCCTTCAAAAATTATAAACATTGTAGAAAATACTTATATGGCTCCTTTCAATTGGTGATGATGCAAAAAATGATATTTATAAACGATGAGTGCAAAATTGGGTATCAAACAGAATAAGCCACACTTTCTCGACCATAAGATACCAACTAGAAACAATGTAGACTTCGGAAAGACGTGCTACCAGAAAAATCGCACAGGAATAAGGATAATCATCTTTGAGAGGACGTAGAACTACTAAACTTTATATTACAAGAGCCAATTAGAAAGAAGGAAAGACACACTAATTCATGTCAAGAAAGAAGGTTGCCTTACATACCTTGTTGGAGATCTAATAACACACTATGGTTGTTAGCTTCGCCTCTAATGAATCTTCAGAATCGATTCCACTAGATGATAATTGACACGACTATGGCTCCAAGATCTTTGAGTTAAATCTTGCTAAATCCAGATTCACCTTCTACTTTGCCTTAATTTGCTAGGAAATTCTAAAGAGGCATTGAGAGTATTTTGAGAGGACTTGTTCTGATGATAATTCTGGAATGACAGAGAAAGAGCCTCGCTTCCCTTTTAATACTGTTACCAAGCATAGGAATTTATGCCACTTCCGCATGCAAAACGGGTGGCCCCGCTCCAGTTGTTGCAGTCGACGAGACACATGGTGCAGACCCAGTGAAACATGTGACCGCTTTTTTGCTTCGAACATGTCTCCAGCTGATTGGTCGCGCTAGGAGCTACACTTACCATACTTTACTGAAGTGTGGGGTGTAACATCATCCCACCTTTGGAACATTCGTACTCGAATATTGAATCGTGACCCATGATGATAGTTGTATTGTTGCCTTCCATAGTGGGGAATAGATGGTGGTACCTAGATTTCATGTCCTCTTCAGCTTCCCATGTCATCTCCAACTTACTTCTGTTCCTCCAAAGTACCTTAACTAAAGCCAATTCTCTGGTTCACAGCTTACGGACTTGTCGATCTAAGATGGCTACCGGAATTTCGTCGTAAGATAGGTCTTCTATAACTTGGATATCTCCAATAAGGGCGACACGAGATAAATCACTAAAGAACTTTCGGAGTATAGACACATGAAATACCGTATGCAGTGCTTCCAATTCCGAGGTCAACTCAAGTTCATAAGCCACATGACCGATGGTCCGCATGATTTGATATTTTCCGATATACCAGGGGCTGAGTTTGCCCTTTTTTACCAAATCTCATCATGCCTTTCATAGGTGATACCTTCAAGAACACCTAGTCCCCTATAGCGAACTCCAATTATTACTGCCGGTTATCCGAGTAAGATTTTTGCCTCCTTTGGGCGGCCGACAACTGGTTTCGAATTAGCTTCACCTTCTCTACTGCCTTCTATACCAGCTCTAGTCCAACCAACTTTGTTTCACCCACTTCAAACCAGGATATAAAGTGTAAAATAATTAGTGGGGGGATATAAAGCGTGAATACCGTGCCAAGAATGAAAGTTATACTTGTGGCCAATAGCGCCAACAAAATGAAATGATGTGTGAAATATTATGAAATGAGCATTGATTCAACTATTCCATATTGAGTCCGAAAATAGAACTATCCAAAAGCTTATGTATTCAAGTCATGTCCAAATATGGTTGTTCTAACTAATTCTATGCTTGGTAGGTATTTCCAATGTGTTTTAAGCATTTATATATTCATGAGTTTAAATTGTGTATTGCCCTTTTGGGGAAAGGTACTTCAAGAACATTCTCTATGTTGATGTTTATAATGATGAGCCTTGAAAGTAATAAAATGCAAGTATGGAATATGAGATACGACCATCGTGCCATGAATGAGGAATAATATGTATGGAAAAAGGGATCCAATGAAATAATGATGTTGTAAATAGTTGAAAGTACTAATGAAGTGATAGTATGAACATGAAATGTGGCCGTTTGCCTGAATGAAATTTTTGAGGTGTTGTATGTCCCAATAGTTTCAACTATAGTTGTATTCTTCTGAAATAATGTATGTAAATGTCTTCGATGTCAAGTCATCAAGAATGATGAACTTAGATAATGACCTCAAGATGTCAGGTGAGTGAATAACGAGATGAAAGGAAGATGTCCTACGCTAAATGATATGGCTCCTTTCAATTGGTGATGATGCAAAAAATGATATTTATAAACGATGAGGGCAAAATTGGGTATCAAATAGAATAATCATACTTTCCGACCATAAGATACCAACTGGAAACAATGTAAACTTCTGAAAGACGTGCTACTAGCAAAATCGCACAGGAACAAGGATAATCATCTTTGAGAGGACTTAGAACTACTAAACTTTATAGTACAATAGTCAATTAGAATGAAGGAGAGACTCACACTAATTCATGTCAAGAAATAAGGTTGCCTTACATACCTTGTTGGAGATCTAATTACACACTATGGTGGTTAGCTTCGCCTCTAATGAATCTTCAAAATCGATTCCACTAGATGATAATTGACACAACTATGACTCAAAGATCTTCTAGATAAATCTTGCTAAATCCAGATTCACCTTCTACTTTGCCTTAATTTGCTAGGAAATTCTAAAGAGGCGTTGAGAGTATTTTGAGAGGACTTGTTCTGATGATAATTATGGAATGAAATAGAAAGAGCCTCACTTCCCTTTTAATACTGTTACCAAGCATAGAAATTTATGTCACTTCCGCATGCAAAACGGGTTGCCCCGCTCCAGTTGTTGCGGTCGACAAGACACATGGTGCAAACCCAGTGAAACATGTGACCGCTTTCTTGCTTCGCATGTGTCTCCAGCTGATTGGTCGTGCTAGGAGCTGCACTTACCATACTTTACTGAAGTGTGGGGTGTAACATCATCCCACATTTGGAACATTCGTACTCGAATATTGAATCGTGGCCCATGATGATAGTTGCATTGTTGCCTTCCATAGTGGGGAATAGATGGTGGTACCTAGATTTCATGTCCTCTTCAGCTTCCCACGTCATCTCAAACTTACCTTTGTTCCTCCAAAGTACCTTAACTAAAGCCAATTCTCTGGTTCACAGCTTACAGACTTGTCGATCTAAGATGGCTACCGGAATTTCGTCGTAAGATAGGTCTTCTATAACTTGGTTATCTCCAATAAGGGCGACACGAGGTAGATCACTAAAGCACTTTCGGAGTATAGACACATGAAATACCGTATGCAGTGCTTCCAATTCCGAGGGCTACTCAAGCTCATAAGCCACATGACCGATAGTTCGAATGATTTGATATTGTCCGATATACCAGGGGCTGAGTATGCCTTTTTTTGCCAAATCTCATCATGCCTTTCATAGGTGATACCTTCAAGAACACCCAGTCCCCTATAGCGAACACCAATTATTACTGTCGGTTATCCGAGTAAGATTTTTGCCTCCTTTGGGCAGCCAACAACTAGTTTCGAATTAACTTCACCTTCTCTACTGCCTTTTATACCAGCTCTAGTCCAACCAACTTTGTTTCACCCACTTCGAACCAGGTAATAGAAGATCAGCACTTTCGCACATATGGGGTCTTATATGGTGCCATATTATACTACTATGGTAGTTGTTGTTGTTAGAAAATTCAGTGGGTGGTAGATGATCCTCCCAATATCCCTTGAAGCCCAGGACACTTGCCCGTGGCATGCCCTCGATTATTTGAATAGTGCGCTTGGCCTGGCCATCAACTTGTGGAAGAAAGGTTATGCTAAGGTTGATATTTGTTCCCAATCCTTGTTGGAATGATCTCCAGAAGTTAGCTGTAACTACGTACCTCTGTCTTATATGATGGAAATCGGAACCCCGTGGAGTAGAACTATCCCCTTAATGTATATCTTAGCATAATCATCTGATAAGAAGGTAGTCTTAACTAGCAGAAAGTGATCCCACTTGGTGATCAATACACCATAACCTATATATAGTTAAACTTTCACCATTATCGTGGTAATCCGGTAATAAAATCCATATTGATCACTTCCCATTTCTACGTCGCAATTACCATATTCTGCAGCAAGTCTCCAAGTGTTTGATGTTCAGCCATTACTTGCTAACAATTTGGACACCGAGCGATGTACTTGGCGATGTCCCTCTTCATGCCATTCTACCAGTATAGTGTTCTGTAAAGGCCTGTTAAAAATTTCCTAATGATTTAAGATTTTAAAGTGATCCAATGATATTCGGGAATAGCGTGTTCGAGTATTAAAGGAGAACCATGGGATAGAACCACATCATTTTGAAATAAAAATATATGTTTAAGATGTGTTGGAACATACTAAGGAGTTTTGTGAATGGCAAGAACTTGTGTGTAACAAGTTGGATACATTAAGTTGAAAGGATGTCTCAATTCGCACAACATCTTATTTCAAACACATACTGCTACCAAACTATAAAGACTTAGGAGATTATCGTCCTATCACATTAACTCCCTATGAGTCTAGTTTCCAACTCATTAAAACGTTCATCATTTGGATATTTCTACAGATAGTTATGGCCATTACACTGGACTGTGTCATATGCGCGCAGATGCGTGACCGCACATATTTGGAAATTTCTGCCTTGTTTGCGCGGCCGCGCACGTAGGAGCCCATTAAATAACCCCAAGGCTGGGTAGAGAGAGGGGTTAAGTCATTTTTAAGCTAAAACCTAATATTTTGAGAGTGATAGAGTTCCCTAGATTGGGAGAGTGATCTTCAACAAATTGTCCTTCGATTCTTGCTGAAATAGTTGAATATTAACAAGGAAATCTCAAAAGATCTTAACTCAAGAGGTAAGATTCGAACCCCTAGTCTTCAATTTTGAGTTTGGGGTAAAAGATGGATGATTGGGAGTATGATTCTTAGGTGTAAGAGTATTATTTATATATGCTTGTACCAATAAGATGTGTGAGAAGATTAATGAGCTCAAATAAGTAAAGATTGGGTTGTGGAATGAAGGAAATCTTGTACAAGAATCCTGCAGCCAAATTTGCACACCTAGTGTTTGATAAAATGCTCAAATGAGCCGAAACCATGAATATCTTCCTAATTTGTGTTCAATTTTGTTACCTCTCAAAATAGATTGGGATTGCTAGAATTTTTGAAACATTGTAGTAATTTAAGGAAAGCTCAAGGCGAGGTATGTTTGCTAAACCTCTTTCCTAGAATTGAATTCCATGATATTTTTGTAAGTCCTGAGTTATTCTTTATAAATCAACTATTCTGAATAAGCTTTGTGTTGAAAGGTATATGTTCAAAATGTGTTCCGGATGCTCTTATCATATGATGTTATTCTTCGGGAATGTTTTCAAAAAATGAGTTGGGTATAAAAATGTTATGACTCCAAGTAGTGTTTCAAGTGAAGGCTATTATGCCAAATTGTGTAAGAAGGCTCAGTGTGCATGACTCTTAATTGCTCCTAGGTGTACTAAAAGTCGTGATTAGGGATTCCTTGTTGTCGGTAATCTATATAGATGCTTGAAAGTGAAAGTAGTGAGTTGGGGATATAAAGCGTAAAGTAGTGAGTTGGAGATATAAAGTGTGAAGTAGTGAGTTGAGGATATAAAGTGTAAAATAATGAGTTGGGGATATAAAGTGTGAACACCGTGCCAAGAATGAAAGTTATACTTGTGGCCAATAGCGCCAACAAAATGAAATGATGTGTGAAATATTATGAAATGAGCCTTGATTCAACTATTCCATATTGAGTCCGAAAATAGAATTATCCAAAAGCTTATGTATTCAAGTCATGTCCAAATATGGTTGTTCTAACTAATTCTATGCTTGGTAGGTATTTCCAATGTGTTTTAAGCATTTATATATTCATGAGTTTAAATTGTGTATTGCCCTTTTGGGTAAAGGTACTTCAAGAATATTCTCTATGTTGATGTTTATAATGATGAGCCTTGAAAATAATAAAATGAAAGTGTGGAATATGAGATACGACCATCGTGCCATGAATGAAGAATAATATGTATGGAAAAAGGGATCCAATGAAATAATGATGTTGTAAATAGTTGAAAGTACTAATGAAGTGATAGTATGAACATGAAATGTGGCCGTTTACCTGAATGAAATTTATGAGGTGTTGTATGTCCCAATGGGTTCAACTATAGTTGTATGCTTCTTAAATAATGTATATAAATGACTTCGATGTCAAGTCATCAAGAATAATGAACTTAGCTAATGACCTCAAGATTTCAAGTGAGTGAATAACGAGATGAAAGGGAGATGTCCTATGCTAAATTATGATGAACCTTAAGAAAAGAAATTGGGCTCATGTGCCATTGAAATTGACTTATTGATTCACTGTGCATGTGCTAATGTAATGAGATATGTTTCCCCATGATGAGCATGAACATGAAGTGTTCAAATGATCCGGGAACTTACGACCTTAATATAATGTTAATCATGTCCCTTTGAGTTTATAAATGGTTATGTGCATAATGATGTGTTATGAACCCTATGGACGGGCTATGAAACGCATATGTGTATAATATGTGAATCCTATGGACGGGCTATGAAACACATAGGTGTATAATATAATATGAATGAACACTGTGAACTGTCTATGAAATGCATAAGTGTATTGTATGGTATATGTGAATCCTCTGAACGGTCTATGAAACGCACAGGTGTATTGTGTAAGTAAACACTATGAACGGTCTATGAAACGCACATGTGTATTGTGTAAGTAAATCCTATGAACGGTCTATGAAACGCATAGGGTGTATTGTATGGTATATGTGAATCCTGTGAACGGTCTATGAACGCACAAGTGTATTGTGTATGTAAATCCTATGAACGGTCTATGAAACGCATAGGTGTATTGTGTATGAAATCCTATGAACGGTCTATGAAATTCATAGGTGTATTGTGTGTGGAATCCTATGAACGGTCTATGTATAATATGATATGTGACCACTAAGGACGGTCTATGAATTGCATATGGATAAGATAAGAGAGGGATATGGATGGTCTAGTAAGACGCATAGTTAACACATACATTAGGTGCCATTTTCATTGACCTTGTTTGTACATGTTGTTTCAATTACTTTATATTATGTATTCCACACATAGTTTATATGGCTCAGTTAATCCTAAAAGAAGTTTAAAACGATGTAAGCATAATGAGACTTAAAAATGTGAATCTATTGGATGTTTCATAGTTTTTGATATACTTCATATGCCTCTTATTGAATTACCATGATTTCATATGTTGTTCTGTTTTCCTTACATGCGAGTACTATTCCACATGTACTCACGTCCCATTTGCCGGGGGCGCTACATCTTGTAATGGATGCAGGTATACTTCTACGGGATGATATGGATCTTTGATAGGAATCTTCTGCGCAATAGATTATGGTGAGCCTACTACAAATCCAGTGGGCATTTGAGTCTAGTTGGTTTTATGTACTTAGGTATCTATTGTCATAGAAGCTCTATGTACAATGTGGGTCATATACTTATGTTTTGTGTTTCATCGTGTATTTATGTTCACAGCTATTTACAAAGCTGTGTAACCATCATGAGAAAAACATTTACGGGCCATTGAGCTAAATGTATTCAATATGAAAGTCAAGATCTAATTATGTTTTGATAATTCAAGCACGAGTTATGATGGGAGTTTGATGTAATTTAGGCTTGCTCGACTAGGTTCACTTGGTTGAGCATCGGTCACGCTCCCCAAGTTCGGGGTATGACAAACTTGGTATCAGGGTTCATTTTCCCCACTTCACTTGGATAGATTTTGGAGCTCTTATCCACTATCTCATGACCAAAAACACCCCTCGTCTTCAAGGTAAGAAATCCCCATTATCTTGCTGTGAAATTTCAGCATTACTACACTAGTATTGATGTAATCTATACATAAAATACTTAGATCTTCTATTTCGTCCAAAAGGTAATCCTACAACCTTAGACTTACATGTATGGATATATTATCGGAACATGAGTATGAATTAAGTATTATAACTTATGTTATGGTGATTGGAAGCCATAAGTTCCCAATTTAATAACATAACTATTGTAGAGACTGAAAGGTGATTATTTGATGGGATTTTGTTGGTTGGGTGTGGATGGATTGTCATGTATGTGATGTTTGAAGTACTGAATTGTTTAAGAATGATGGTGGGATAAATTGTTGGTAAATGGTAGTAGTTGTATGAACTAATTCTATGGTTAAGAGATGTAGTGATTCATGCCTACTAGGTGTTTGATAAAATGCCTAAATGGCCTAAACTATGGAATTTGTTACTAATGTTGTTCCCATTGGATGTTGTTTTTGTTGATTGATGTTTGTTAGTGTAGTGGATCATTGTCGTATCATTAAGGGGTGAATTTCAGGTATGTTGGCTAAACTACTTCTCTTAGAATTGAATTCTACGATATTCCTGTATGTTTCAAGTATGGTTGTCTCAAGTTCCTTATTCTACTTTCCGAGATGTTCCCAATAAATTATATTGTCCCGAATAAGCAAAGTGTCGAGAACTATGTATTCATAAAGTGTTACGAACGTTCCTATCACATTATGTTATCCTTTGGGAATGTGTTCCAGAATGATATGTATATTAAAATGCTGTCTTTGAGTCATGTTTCAAATGAAGGCTATGATGCCAAATTGTGTGAGAAAATTTCAATATGCTTAAGACTTTTAATTACTCATATGTTTAATTAAAGTCTTGATTAGAAATGTCTTATTGTTGATAATCTATAAAGGTGGTTGGAAGTGAAATAAGTGAATTGGGGATATAAAGTGTGGCCAACGTGCCAAGAGTGAAAGTTACACTTATGGCCAGTGGTTCCAATGAAATAAGATGATGTGAGAAAGATTATAAAATGAGCTTTGATTCAATTGTTCCAAAATTGACTTCTAAAATAGAATCGGCTAAAAGCTTATGAACTAAAGTCATGCCCATATGTGGCTGTTTTAACAAATGCTATGCTTTGTGAGTATTTTCAATGTGATTTGCGTTCTTACATATTCGTGAGTGGAAATTTTGTATTTCCCTTTTTGGGGAAAAGTATTTCAAGAATTAATGTTGTGTTACTTTTATATGATTTTAACTTGCGCATCAATAGCCAACTAGTTTACTCCATTTCTCGGAAAGATGTCTATTGTGCTTAAATTATTCATTTCTAATGAACTTAAAGTTGTGATTGCCGGAATATTATATATATTGATATTTATGATGATGACACATGAGAGGGAATAAATGAAAGTATGGAATATCAAATACGGTCATCGTGCCTTGAATAAAGAATCTTGTGAATGGCCAAAAGAGCCAAGGGAATATTGTTATTGTTATTGGTTGAAAATACTAGTGGAGATTCATACAATGTGAAAGATGGTGAGGTAAATAAATTTGTACCTATGTTACATTTGTGTGCAAAATAATAATAATATTTTTGGGAGTATCGATAGTCACCAAGGAAGGGTAGGTTGAAATAACCTAACCCCGAAACTACACATGCCGATATAGGAATGGATTGCAATTTATACCCATATTTAGGATGATATTGATGTGATAAAATTATTCCCCTTAATTGTGATGAGATGATTGATAGAAAAGGGCGATGTCGATCCACACGACATTGTGGTGAGATGGCCTAGCCGATCAGGTCGTGATCGGACACTATGTCGCACACATGGTGGTGATTGTGCTGGAAATTGTAATTGAAATTGTGATTGTGGTTGATGTCTCTAATGATATGGCTGTTACGCCCCATATTTTTTGTACGTGAAAGTACACCATAAAGCAATTGATCAAAGCTCGGAAATGAGATGTTACATCCCGCATTTTTGTACGTTAAAGTTTCGTCATATGTTAATTGACGTAAGCTCGGGAATGAGATTATATTAATATTATAAGTATTATGATATTTCAAACAAAGGATAAGTAAATTCGTGAAGGTGAGAGGGTAAGCAAATCGAAGAAAATGAATTTCGTCGAAGTTTGACATTTTGGGATAAAATATGGCCCGAGTTAAAATACCTGATATTTATGTATAGTATCATACAAGGTACCACATGATCATGATAGTAATATGTATAAAGTATGTTTAAAGCAACTAGTATTTTAAGTAATTTGAGATAATTCCTAATTATGTGGATAATTGGATAATTATTGGATTAGTGGGGAATTAACTAGTTAATTAAGAAAATGAGTGGATAAGGATCCTTGTTGGGGCTGACACTTGGCATTAAGCTTAGCCAAAGTAGCACCAATATGAATGATGAGCCATAAGACACAACATGCCTTGTTTACACGTGAAATGTTCCTTGGATTTTGGTTTCTTTAGTGGTAATATAACTTGGAAAATTAGTCCAGCCACATCATGGCATAACTTGGAGATTTAATGGTAATATAACTTGGTTTGGATGATGAGTTATGGCATGCTTGCCACTTTAGAATTAGAACAGCAAGTTGGATGCCAAGTTAGCTAACAGTTGGAATTCTCATTCTTAAAGCTTCAGCAAAGCTAATGTTGCAATAGCAACAAAATTGATTCAAAGATTTCATACGAAGTCTACCTAATGTTATCGCAACATGAGATTTTGATTCTAAGGGAGTACGGTATAATCTTTGTCAAGAATATCATACGGATTGTTCCCTACTCCGATCTTGACGATTACATGTTGTCACAATTGACGTGTATTAGAGGGATTGACAAGAGAACTGGCTCAGGTATGTTAAGGCTAAGCCCTTCCTTCATTTTGGCATGATCTCGTAATTACATGTGTTTGATAACGAGGCATAAAAAGAAGTTCATACTCCCGAATATATATACATTATCCTAGTCTCATAAATTACAGTATTCTCATCATCGGGACTTCATATTTAATTGAGTGTTGTCTTCTTCCAGTCAAGAGAGCAGAGAGCCCATATATACAGTATTGCAGTATTTTCATTACCATCGAGCTATAATTGATGGGCAGGCCTCTATTGGGCAACATCTGATCAGATGGTAAGTTATATACCGAGCCTACTGTGGCCGGGCGCCTATGAGCGAGCCCAGTTGGCTGAGATACAGAGCATAGTATTGTCGAGCGCCTATGAGCGAGCCTTCTATGGCATAGCAGTTGTGTATATATACCAAGCCTTATAAGGCCGGACAACTATTTTACTTACTATATTGAGAGAGTTGAGTCAGTATCAGTAGGTGAGCATATCTTCAGATTATCTTTGACTCCCAGTTACTTTCAGTTATTATATTATCAGTTCAGCTTCAGCTTTCAGTATATTGCCTAACATACTCGGTATATTATTTTGTACTGATGTCCCTTTTCTGGGGGCGCTGCATTTCATGCGTGCAAGTTCAGATAGACGGGTAGACCTCCTCATTAGCTGTTGCCCGAGTTTCGCTTGATCGGTAAGCTTCATGCCCTATGGAGTTGACGGGTCTAGAGCTTTATGTACATCTTGTGTATATATGTATATATGATATGAGTAGGTCGGGGGCCTGTTCCGATCACAGCATATCCATCAGTAGAGGCTTATGTATGCACAATCATAAAGTTTACCTATGTGGTATCAAATCCAATGTATAGCGGCCTAGCCTTGGGATCTTTCTTGAGCCACTCTCTCTGGTGTATGTGGCTCCTATGGTTGGAATAATTACTTTACTCCATTGTGAATATTATCATGAATCATTTGATTGTCTAGTAACATGAGAGCATATCTCAGCACCTATCATATGTGTAGCTGTAAATTTAAAGGGGTCACTTCTCTGCATAAAGTTTCTAGGAAATTTGAAAATTTCCACAAATTCGTCACAAGAAGATCTTTTTGTTCGCCCATCTCAATATGACTTTCATGTCCACCTAGAGCATGACTCAGTTAGAAACTGACTTTTTCCCTAGTATTGTAGTTGCCCGTGAAGTGGCCTGATATGGAAGCTTGAGAGTTATTATGGTAGAAACATGTCTAGATCATAGCAAAGTGTTCATTATCTCAAACCAATGCATGATTTCACCCCAATATTAGGATGTCCTAGCTATGTGGTTTCACTTGTGAAAGGTTGAAATTAGATGCTTTCAGATTTTGGCACATATAAAGAGCATATTGATTTGAAAGGCAAGTTTGTCGTATCTCTATTCCTCTCATATAGGATCAACTATTGGCAAGGGATTAGCTATCAGAATGATAATAATATCGCAAGTGCTTGTGTCTTATCTATTATTTGTGTTAATTAATGTTAAGAGCGTAATGCAATTTCATGCATTTTGAAACCCATATCACATTCAGTGTACCAAAATATTCTCATTTCGAGTTGAACTGATTTTCCCTACACTCTAGGAGGCGACTAATGTCACGTACTTGGCTATTTATCTTTGAGGCGCACTATTGCCGAACAAGGCACATATGGAATGAAACATTTGTTGTTGTCCTTTTCATGACTCATAGTCTTCCAAGAATAACTGACGCTAATGTCTTTTCCTCCCGACCATGCCTTCCATATGTAACATGTCTAAAATGACTCATTTCTTTTAAATCTCATAATCATGAACATGGTCCCTACATTATCAATGCCTACTACACAACTCTATGCCCCATTTGTCGAAATAATGATGTCATCACAATGATTAACTATGTCAGCGCTATTGGTAGTAACCTTCATGTCTCTTAGGATATAACCTACTGAAATGCCCTGCTCAGCACATTGATGGATTCTTGAATTATTCCATCTCAATCTCGAACCTCGTTGTTATTATTTATAGTAACCTATGGGGGTTGAAGGTTCTAACATGTCAAAGAAGAAGCATCATCCCGTGATCAAATATATTGGATAGGAAGTTTTATGGTCATATTCAAGCTAGCACACCTTAGAGTAATTTTTGGAGGTCGCCAAAGGTTTAGTTTCAGTATTCGGCATAGAGATTTAGAGTTGAAGAAAGTGAACAGGTTATTTTTAAGATTTTCTCTAGGAATATATTGGGTGAATTGTTATGGAAGGTAATGTATGTGTAGTCACATTAGGCCTTATTGAATATTGAAGGAAATAGGCCAAACTATGAGTATGCTGTTTTCCCATCGTTGTCCTCCATGCACCCGATACATCATGTATCTAGGTTCTAGAAGGTTGTCGGAAATCCTTTGCCTATCATTCCGGTGGAAACTATTTAAGGTGAAGTTAACGGGTAATTGGCTTATAAAAGATACCTAGTTGTCATTCCTGTTAGATAAGTCCGGAAATTGATATCTGCCTCCATCAAAGTAAAGGAAGTATTCTTACTTGCATGTATAACCAAATGGTTGTGCTTGAAAAGGGTACTTGTTATGTGTAATGATTTAAATATGTGCATCTCATGTCTAGATACAACTTTTGTTAATGTAATGTCCTTAATTTTTAGATAAGTGTTATTGATATATAATGTAATACTAAGCGGGGGAGAATGTAAGGCCCCGTTAAAGATTTCCTAATAAGGAGTTGTGTGGGAACATAATAAGGAGTTTTGTGAATGGTAAGCATTTGTATGAAACAAGTTGGATACATTAAATGGAAAGGATGTCTCAATTAGTACAAGACCTGACTTCAAATGAATAGAAATCCCTCAATATAAAGATTGTGATATACCTATCAAATAAATTCCCTCTATGTCTAGTTTCTAACACTTCAAACTGTTCCTCATTTGGACATTTCTACAAGAAGTTATGCCAAATTACCAAAGGCTGGCAGAGGAGTGAGCCGTGGATGCGAAGCATCTGAGGCCGCATCCGAAAGAAGGGCTGGCAATGAAGTGCTGCCATAGCATCCGGGGCAGCATCTGAAACCCAAAATATTGGTTTTCCCCACTTCACTTGGACGAATTTCGGGGTTCATTTTCGCAACTTCACTTTGACGAAATTTGGAGCTCTTCTCCACTCCCTCAAGACCACCAACTCCCCTCTTCTTCAAGGTAAGAAATCCCCATTATCTTGGTGTAAAATTCAATCATTTCTATGCTAGTATTGATGAAATCTACACATAAAATACTTAGATTTTCAAGAACTTTCTTCAAGAACTTAAATGACGATTTTGCAAAATTTCTTCCAAAAGGTAATCCTACACCCTTAGGCTTACATGTATGGATATATTATGGGAACATGAGTATGAATTAAGCATTAGAACTTATGGTATGGTGATTGGAAGCCATAAGTTCCCAATTTAAAAACATAACCATTGTAGAGATTGAAAGATGATTATTTGATGGGATTTTGTTGGTTGGGTGTGGATGGATTGTCATGTATGTGATGTTGGAAGTAATGCATTGTTTATGAAGGATGGTGGAATAAATTGTTGGTAAATTGTAGTAGTTGGATGAACTAATTCTTGGTTAAGAGATGTAGTGATTCATGCGTACTAGGTGTTTGATAAAATGCATAAATGGCCTAAACTATGGAATTTGTTACTAATGATGTTCCCATTGGATGTTGTTTTTGTAGATTGAAGTTTCCTAGTGTAGTGGATCATTGTAGTATCGTTAAGCGGAGAATTTCAGGTATGTTGGCTAAAGTACTCTCTTAGAATTGAATTCCATGATGTTCCAGTATGTTTCAAATTTGGTTGTCTCAAGTTCTTTATTCTACGTTCCGAGATGTTCCCAATAAATTTTATTGTCCCGAATAAGCAAAGTGTCAAGAATTATGTATTCAAAACGTGTTACGAATGTTCCTATCACATTATGTTATCCTTTGGAAATGTGTTCAGGAATGAAATGTGTATTAAAATGCTATGTCTTTGAGTTATGTTTCAAATGAAGGCTATGATGCCCAATTGTGTGAGAAAATCTCAATATGCTTAAGACTCTTAATTGCTCATATGTTTACCTAAAGTCTTGATTAGAAATGTCTTATTGTTGATAATCTATACAGATGGTTGGAAGTGAAATCAATGAATTATGGATATAAAGTGTGGCCAACGTGCCAAGAGTGAAAGTTATACTTGTGGCCAATGGTTCCAATGAAATAAGATGATGTGAGAAAGATTATGAAATGAGCTTTGATTCAACTATTCCAAAATTGACTTCGAAAATAGAATTGCCTAAAAGCTTATGAACTCAAGTCATGCCCACATGTGGTTGTTTTAACAAATGCTATGCTTTGTGAGTATTTTCAATGTGTTTTGCGTTCTTACATATTCGTGAGTAGAAATTGTGTATTGCCCTTTTTGGGGAAAAGTATTTCAAGAATAATTGGTGTGTTACTTGTTGATTATTTTAACTTGCACATCAATTGCCAATTATTATATTCCATTTCTCGGAAAGAGATCTATTGTGCTTAAATTGTTCATTTCTAATCAACTTAAAGTTGTGACTTTCAGAATATTATATATGTTGATATTTATGATGATGATACATGAGAGGGAATAAATGAAAGTGTATAATATCAAATACGGCCACCGTGCCTTGAATAAAGAATCTTGTGAATGGCCAAAAGAGCCAAGGGAATATTGTTGTTGTTATTGGTTGAAAATACTAGTGTATATTCATACAATGTGAAAGATGGTGAGGTAAATACATTTTTACCTATGTTACCTTTGTGTGCAAAAATAATAATAATATTTTTGGAAGTGTCGATAGTCACCAAGGAAGGGTAGGCTGAAATAACCTAACCCCGAAACTACACATGCTGGTGCAGGAATGAATTGTGATTATTCCCCTTATTTGGGATGATATTGATGTGATAAAATTATTCACCTTAACTGGGATGAGATAATTGATAGAAAAGGATATTGTCAATCCACACGACATTGTGGTGAGATGGCCTAGCCGATCGGTCATGATCGGACACCATGCCGCACACATGGTGGTGATTGTGCTGGAAATTGTAATTGAAATTGTGATTGTGGTTGATGTCTCTAATGAGATGGCCTAGCCGATCGGGTCATGATTGGACTCTGTGCTAAAAGTACGGTGGTATTAGTGTTGAGAGTGATTGTGGTTGATGTCTCTAATGAGATGGCCTAGCCAATCAGGTCGTGATCAGACTCCATGCTAATAGTACGGTGGTATTGGTATTGTGAATATTGGTATTGTGAACATTGGTATTGTGAATAGTGGTATATCGGTATTAATGATCTCCTAACCAAAAATAATATTATCATCATATTTTGATAATCACTTCACATTGTTATCTTTATATTTTGGGAATTATTATGTTTTAACTTTCCATTTGAATATCATTGGTTGTTGATTGTTGTTTCCATGGTTTTCCCTTTCTTAAATTGACATTATAATTTGAAAGAGGACAATTAGTGTTACATACTAGTACTATTCCATATGTACTAACGTCCCTTTTGCCTGGGGCGCTGCATCTTTAATGGATCCAGGTGGTTCATCAGCTGGCAGCTTTGGTCCTCGTTAGCAGTCACTCTCTATTCAACAGATTTTGGTGAGCCCTACTCTATTCCTGTCCTGATGTCATTTGAGTTGTAGATCGTGTTTTAAGGTATAGCCCTGGCCTTGTTGTCGACATTTCTATATTACTCTTTTGTTGTACTTAGAGGCTCCGTAGATAGGTTGTAGGTGGTGTATTATGTGGGGAATTGAAATAGAAATGTTGGTACTTGGAAAACATTGTTTTCATTATATTTATAAACGTGTAATATTTTGGAAATTATAAATGAAGCTGCTAATGGAAATGAAATGGGAGTTGTTAATGAAATCTTTTCAGTATTTGATTAATGGAGTACATCTCCTCTTTATTCATGGATGAGTTTGGCTAAAAGAAAATCTAACAGGCTTGCATATCTAGGTTCACTCGGTTGAGCGCCGGTCGCACTCCCCGAGTTCGAGGCATGACATATTGTATGGTATATGTGAGTCCTATGGACGGTCTATGAAATGTACAAGTGTATTGTGTAAGTAAATCCTATGAACGGTCTATGAAACGCATAGGTGTATTGTGTATGAAATCCTATGAGCTATCTATGAAACACATAGGTGTAATGTGTGTGGAATCCTATGAACGGTCTATGTATAATATGATATGTGAACACTAAGGACGGTCTATGAAATGAATAGGGGTAAGATAACAGAGAGATATAGACGGTCTAGTAAGACGCATTGTTAACGCATACATTATGTGCCATTTTCATTGGCCTTGTTTGTACATGTTGTTTCAATTACTTTATATTATGTATTCCAAGCATAGTTCAGATGGCTAAGTTAATCCTAAAAGAAGTTTAATCTATTGGATGTTTCGTAGTTTTTGATGTACTTCATATGCCTCTTATTGAATTACCATGATTTCATATGTTTTTTTGTTTGACTTACATGCGAGTACTATTCCACATGTACTCACGTCCCTTTTGCCGGGGGCGCTGCATCTTTTAATGGATGCAAGTATACTTCTATAGGATGATATGTATCTTTGATAGGAATCTCATGCGCAGCGGATTATGGTGAGCCCGCTGCAATTCGAGTGGGCAATCGAGTCTAGTTGGTTTTATGTACTTAGGTATCTATTTTCATTGAAGCTTCATGTACACTGTGGGTCATGTACTTAATTTGTGAGTTTCGTCATATGTAACCATCATGAGAAAACAATATATGGGCCATTGAGCTAAATGTATTCAATATGAAACTCGAGACCTAATTATGTTTTGATAAATCATGCATGAGTTATGATGAGAGATTGATGTAATGTAGGCTTGCTCAACTGGGTTCAATAGGTTGAGCGCCGATCACGCTCCCCGTGTTTGGGGCGTGACAGTGTCGAAGCAGAGACCTTGAAGTCTCTGAAAAGATAACTGAGCGATCACTAGTGTCCGAAATGAGTAAATGTACCTGGATTTGCACAAAAATGTGCTTAAGTGTAGTATGAGTACACCACAATGGTACCCAGCAAGTATCAAGCCTAACTTCAGTAGAGTAGTGACGAGTCCAGGTCAAGACACCTACTAGGATAAGAAAACAAAACTGAACAAACAATAGTACAGTCTAACAATGAAAACTAGGAAATAATGACAATAGAGTAATACAATAAGGTAAGCTAACAACAAGTAATCAAATACAGACAAATACATGTAAGACAAGAAGGAAGCATCAAGAACTGGTCAATCAACAAGCCTTTTTAACATAGAATGTACAACAAGAATCACAATCGAGGTACCACAGCTCATAACCTCATTTCAAAATCACAATCACAATCTTTCCTTATACCATCGGGTGAGCCTTACATTTTGATATTTTTGAAAATATTTTTTCCGAAATAGCTACACGCACTTTAGCCCCCTTATGTCACTGCGTGGCTTCAAATTATTCCCCTACTAGCAACAAGCACATAAATACCACCTTATGCCGCCACATGCACATAAACCCCTATTCTTATACCACCACATGCTCATAAATATCACAACACAATAACAACTTTCACCAAAAGTGACCATATGCCAGAACTTTCCAAAATCAACAATACCAAAGTTTCCACCATATATAGCCCACGGCTCAACCACAATATGAACAAGAATCTCAATAATAAAAAAAATAATAGGTGTTACTTAATAAGGGAAGATATCTCATTATTCAACAACTTCAACCTCAATGTGATAATAGCTTTCATAACATCAACTTCAGTAACACAAAATGAAAGTATTTCCACAAAATGACAATTTCCTATTTAAATGTACAATGCCAACTTATCAATAAAAGAGATGGTGTGAAATAGTATCTCGATCTAAATGCATGGAATAACTCAATACAAAAAGATATCATGAAATAACAACTCCAAATAAGAATAACTCTCCATATAAGAGCATGTTTGACAATAAAAGATACAGCGTGTGATAACAACATAAAGTAAAGCATGTAATAGCAATTTAACAATGGATTATATAACATGATATTACTATTTCTAATCAAATATATGAAAGATCCTAAGAGTCTAAACCGGTAAAAATACCACATATAAGCCGGTGTACACACTCGTCACCTCGTGTACACGTCTTTCACGTAATGCAAATAACACAAATTAACC